>PVJX010004290.1:0-96652 GCA_004027295.1 Dolichotis patagonum
TACTGTCTTATTATGACTGATCTTATTTGAATGTGGTTTGTTAGATTGCTACTTTGTATTGACTGATTTTATTTAAATCAGTTATGATTGATAGCATCAAGTCTAAGAGCATAGGCAACTACACTGAAGATGACAAGATTCACTAAGATACCCACTCTGGTTTGATTATTACTTGCTTTTGAAGTCTTATAATGTCTCCAATGCTTCGTTTTTATTAATATTGTTATATACTGCTGAGACACCATGGTAACCATTGTAGATCACCTAGTATTGCGGTTTTATGTGACTTTTCTGCCTCATGCTTTTCTAGGAATTGTTTGGTTTTATCTTGCTTTGTTTTGTTTTTACCTTTAATACAGAAAAGATAGATATACATTTAGAGACTCATGCATGTGTAGAGCTTATAAACAGTTTACAAGAACCAACTATATAACACATGTTGAAATGAACAACTACTTTGAAGAAAAAAGAGACACTACAATACCCAGTGCTGATTCCATAATGTCATGATGTGAAATCCAGCAAAACTATCACTTTTTGTTCAAAGTGATTTTAGCTTGCTTTGTCTTGTTTAAGTTCAGCGCATATGAAGGTATGGACAGCTGTTTTGAGGAGAATGAGAGATACTATGACAGCCATTCTTGGCTTCCCTAATGTCTGTTCTTGAAGACCTGAAATGCCCTCCTCATTCTGCTCAGATCAATTCCATACTATGTTGTTTCATGTGAATTCCCTGTATGTGACAATATGGACAACTATTTAGAAGAAAACAAGAGTCAATATGATAGAGAGTGAATATCTCCAATTGTCTAGTTTTGAAATTTATGTCTCTTACATTGCTTTCTTGTGATCCGCTTTGCTCTGTTTTGTTGTGTTTAACTTTACCCTTTTGATATAATTGAATGTATATTTGAGTGGGTAAGATGGATGACCATATTGCTGTTTTTGTCAGATCGTGGAGCAGAACTGTTAACAGTCTCACTGTTTAAATGTCTACTTTACATGTTTTAACTTTGTAATTTGAACAACTATTTCCAAGAAGTCAGTATGTAATTTTTCAAGCAATAGTCTCTTAGGATTTTTTTGTTGTTGTTCTTTTCCTTTTTTCCTTGGAATTCTGTATTGTTGCTACCCTTTATTCTGTTTTGTTTTGTTTTTTCTATTTAAATAAAATTTAAAAAAAATTTAAAAAAACAAGCATGCACTACTATGCCTGGCTGGTCAGTTATATAACAAGCTAGTGTAGGTATTGTTTCTGAGAAAACTCTTTAAAAGAGTGCTCAAAAAAAAAAAAAGGTCTCACTAAACTTCTGTTTTGGGTTCATGGCTGAGTGACTAATTATGAACTTTTCCTGTCATCCTTGTATATTTTTTATGTTTTTTGAAAGTACTGCCCCAAACTGATATATATATATATATATATATATATATATATATACACACATATATACTGATATATATTATATATTATGTAATATAAACTGGTATATATAATATTATATATATATATATATGAATGACATGCATGACAGTTGTCAAAAACTGAAATCCTTTTATGGGGCTGGGCTTCTAAGATTAAAAGAAATGGAGGCAGTCAGTGTATTCTTCTCCCTTGGGGTGATGTAAAACATGTTATAATGAATGAAAAACTACCCACCAATGTTAATGTGTAGTACAAGGAATAGAACAAAACTATTACTTGTGTTTATTGCCAATGTAGATAAATTTGAAAAATTAGAGCTTAGTTATTTCGGTAATTCATTTTGATCCATTGAGTGACTTCTCATCATTAAATGTTTAATTCCATTTCAGTATTTCATTTAGAGATTTTAAATGAATTGAACTTAGTAGTAAAATAGAACCTTGTTCAAAAAGATTTAATAATGTTTTCTTTTGCAAAAGTTATCTTCATTTCTTAATATCAGTAGCTAAGAGAATATATAAATAGAGAAAATCCTTTTAAAATGTGAATAAAGAATAGAGATGTTTCAAACTGTAGCACTGAAGTTTGAATTAATACTTCAGACTTTTCTCATCAATTTAGCAACAAATGTCACATCCTTTTTTGAGAGATTCTTAAAAGGAAATTTAAATTCATTAATGTAATGACTATGCACTCTGCATGTATTTGGAATGCATACTATTATGCTAAAATAACTATTAGAATATATTAAAGCAAAATATGTGTGGAGAAATTACTAAAATGCATGCAAATGCTCTGAATGAATTGAAATCTCTGAGGGAGTCTAAATGACAGTCCATAGTGCGGGGAGAGATTGTATATATATATATATATATATATATATATATATATATTATATATATATATATATATATATACAAAATGATATATTCAAAATAGCCCTATGTGTGTTCCTATGTGTACATATATCCACATCTGGTTAAATGTTAAAATATATACCAGAAATTCTGATACTGATTTCTTGAGGTCTCTTCGAGTATTTTTCCAGCTCTTTAGTGAAGGAGGCAATGCACACTGGAAGCCGTCTATATTTACAAGGAATAAAAAGGAAACTCAAACTAGACTTTTTTTTCTCTTAAAGTGTGTTGCATCAATTGAGCTGGGAATTCTATGCTTACAAGTTAAAACAAAATCATTCAATATTTTTATGCACTCTTTTGAATATGTAAGGATAATGAGGTCTGTGACAGTTTGAACATACATTCAAATGATGTTAAGCAGTCAGTATCAATGTAAAGATAAGACAAATAAATAAAAAATATTTTTTAAAAATGAAAAGATCAAGCTCATTATGTCACTAGTCTCTTTCATCAACCCATTCCCAGTCCTACTTACAATTTTTGCAACCAACTAGATGAAGATTCATAAACCATGTTGATTCCATGATTCTGGAGATGAATTGTGAGTGAATTATGTAATATACTCAACCATAACTATATAATAATTATATTCCAACATATTTTAACATAATCAACACATACATACATATGCATTTATAAAAATTTATTGCAGTCTGTGAATCAAAATCAAATATAATAAAAAGAAAATTTATAAACCATTGCATTGATCTTTGAGGATATCTCTCTATGTGAACAATAGACATGTTTTGTGTATAAAGCAAGATAGGATCACCTTGAGCTTTTTCATCCTTGGTACCAAAAGTTGATGAAATTCCAGACTGACCTAATATTCAGTAACTTGTAAAATGACTGATAATCACAATGTACTCTGTTGGGCAGCTTAGTCTGTAAATATCCAGAATATTATATTCAAACTTCATATACTTTAAAAACATCAGAATATTGTCTGGAAAGAAATGATAGGAAAAGTTGTAAAAAAAAAGACTATTCCATGTAAAGAAAACTGGAAAAATTAGACATGTTTGCTATAGAATATTGGGAGTGAATAACAGTGTTCATCAATTTGAGTGTTGTAGTATAAAATAAATTAGAATATCACTTATGTATCATCAGTGGGTAGACAATAAATAGTGAATATAAGAAAGGCAATTTATTCTGTTTATTTGTTTTGTGTTATTCTTTATAAAATAAAAAAAGAAAGGCAATTATGTTATCTCACAGTAAAAACATGAAAAACAGCTACATAATAGCTATTGCCTCCCATCAGGTAAGTTCTTTGATCTTTAATGGTTTCATACCATTTGTTTGTTCAATTGTTAATGTATTTTCCCTAACTTTATATACTTTTAGAACTTATTTTAAGGTAGTATGCTAAATTGTGATGGTACACAGAGCCATCTAATATTGACATGGATATCATTTTTCAAGCATAGATGAATTTACTACTGTTGAATAAAATATCTTAACTTTGGTAGCTTAGAACAGCAACCACCATTTATTATAGCCCAGGATTCTGTAGCTCAGAAATTCTGACAAAATCTGTAGGGGTGCTTTCCCATGCTCCCCAGTGTCTGGGGATCCAGCTGGAGGGCGCAGAGCCTATCCCTAGACTCATGTCCCTTTACTCATGTTTGGCTATCAGCTGAGATTGTAGCTCTTTGCTGGATTATGCAGATATATCCTGATTACAAGCCATGGAATTTCTCACAAAAGCTAGGCTGGTTTCTAAGGAATGTGTCACAAGAGAAAGAGAGAACCTTGGAGTTCTCTCTTTTCAATAACTTGGCCTTGGAAAAAGTCACAAAGCATCATTGCTTTCATAGCCCTTTGATTGGAACAGTTGCTGATCCTAGTACAAACCCTAGATGGATGGTCCATTAAATTGTAAAAGAACACATGGAGCGGTGTATGTACTATATACTATGTCACAATGAATGCAGTTTCTAATTTTATTAAATATCACTGTTACTCATTAAACTTAATTTTACCGATATAAGAAACATACAAAGAAAAAGGTCACTCCTGTTCCTACTCACCGGAGTACATCATGAACAAAACTGGTAGATGAAAATTTCCCTGCAGTGTGGTTGATCACTGGTATCTTAATTGTGTTAGTAAAATAATATGAAACTACTGTATAGAGACAAAGATGAATACATTATAGGTCTTCTTAATGTAAAAAGTTTTGGAACATGTTTGAATGTATTATCAGTTTAACCAGAAAATACCCTTGTCTCTAAAATGAATCTAGAGTGCACTAATACAGTTTTTATGTGTATTCTCTTGGCTTAAATAGACGAAACCCAGTGCATTATGCCCTATATCCAATACTGGAAAATAATTATCTCATTGACTGATGCCAAAATCAACAGGTTGGTCAACTGTGAATCAGATTGTCTTTGATTTGTTAAAATAGGCACACGAAGACAGAAGTTCAAAATAGGAAAAGATCCTGAATAGCATATCCTCAAGTTTTTGTTTTTGTTTTTTGCTTATGTCTCTAGTGCTTCTCTGATTTCCATTGTTCTTAAAATCTAGGTATTTGGTTATGTGAGATATTTGGGTTTTGTTATATGTAGCACAGCAGGGTGTATATACATGAACATGTGTATTAGTCATTGTTAGATATCTCTTTTCTCTCTAGAAAAATATATTCTGCCCTTGGACATCATTAACAAATGTTCTTCTTGCACTTGTCTTCCTTCTTTTTAAACATGTCTCAATGGCTTTCTTATTTCAATTTAAATCAGTTAACATTTAAATTTTTGAATTTACTAATCCATTTTCTTATTATATTTTTACATTAGAGGTGTCAATCATAATATATTTTTACATATTTGTTCATCTACTTCATGTTGAAATAAAAAAAATTTTTGTACATGCAGACTTTTAGAGGCATGTTTATTCCATTAAGTAAAGTACATTTGCTTTTGATATTTACAAAAATAACTCATTGTTAGATGTGTAAGATACAGACTCCATTTCCGTGGATATAATTTTATGCATTTATTGACTCTGTTCAGAAATCAATTGCATAACCATCATTTTTATAAACTGAGAATAGGAAAAGACAAACAAAAAACCTTTGTGGTTCCCTTTTATTATTTTTGTTCTGTTATTTGTTATTTCTGGGTATGCATAGAGAAAGGATGTAACAGTGAGTTACTTGGTGAACTCAGCTGAAATATTTGATTCATTATAAATGTATATATTTACATGTGGACTATTTGAAGTTTATTTTAATATCCTTGAAATTAATTAACAATGATCTCTACTGAGTAATGAATTCCTTCAGAAGTCTGTAGGTGAGAGGACAAGACCCTCACACATGATAATATGGTTCTTTTCTTAGACACTGTAGCAGATGTTAAATCAGATCAATTACATTTGTTGGCTTAACACTCATAATCTTGACAAATAAAGTCTGATTGCAGGAGTCCTGTAGTAATTTATAGCTGAATCATGACACAAATTATAAAAGGGAAGAGGACCAGAAGATGGAGGGGAGAGAGGAAGAAACAGGGAGGGTATATAAAAAAAATTATAATATATTACATTGAAGTACCAGCTTTCCAGAATGAGTGTAATCATCATGTATGGCAAATATGTGCTAATAAAACGCTTGAATCTAGCACTTTAAAAGGCAATTGAGTAATGAGGTCATTTAGACATTACAATCACACCTCAAGAATGGATTGCCACTTTCAGATTAGCGCTTTTTATGTAGTTGTGTGGATGCATTACAAAAACAAAGCTATATGTTTGTAGAAAACCACTCTAAAAAGTAATTGCTAGTGCTTGTTAAAGAAATTAAGATAAATTAGGAATTCAAAGAAAATGACGATTGTTAAATGAGACGGTCTTTTGCATTAAGAATATTCCTCTGTGCTAAGTATTTCATGTCAATTGATTGCTTAATCTAAAAGAGTAATTATATTGATGCTTAATTTCTTTGGCTGGAGTATTTCAAAGACAATGTTTTATTTTTTCAGGTGACATATATTTTGTCTTTCTTGTGGTATTTTAGAACCATTCATGTTCAAAATGTTCAAAGCAAGGCATTGCAAATGAGATTGTACTTTCTTCTTGTTTGTGAAATATTTTGTTAAGCAGAAACTACCTCAAATTTACTAACTGCTTATAAATTAGGCAATTTTTATAGAGAAGACAGGATAAATGTTCAAATTTTCCCTTTATCAATTTCAAAAATAAAGGATGATTCCATAGCATGTTCCAAAAATTTCCATCAGATTTTGTGTTTTAGACATGAAATGCAGTGGTGGGTACAATTATTAACTCTTGAAATAAAAACAGCATTAATGTGTTTAAATCTACTGAATATGTTATTTGACTGAAATTCCTATAATTACATTTTAGGTTAGCAAGATCTCTTAAACAGACTTTGAAGTCATCTTGACATGAATTTAGGGTTTGATAACTTTCTTTTCAATTGTGTAGTGGAAGTTGATTCAAGATCGTCTTGTATATTTCTTCACTCAGACATGAAACTAATCATTTTCCTATGGAACTCAGGGTGCTTTTAGTTCACAATGATTTTTCAATATTGCAACTTAAGTTTTTTATTACTACTGGCTTGATTATCTTTTCTAGGTCTTTTCTGTGGTCTCTGATATACTATTTTTTTCTATACTGCATAAGCAAAACCCAAACTGGGGGAAACAATACAAGATTAACAGCTGGGATTTTTTTCCCAATGAACAAATTGTAAAGGAAAAAGAGAATATATATTTAGAAGCCATATTTAAAAAGTGGGCAAAACTAAAACATGAAGATCAATACTTAGTCCAAAATTGTAAAGAGAAACAAAGACAGCAATTATTAATGTAAGGAAAATGTCTTCCCTGAGTTGGGAGGGATTTTTTTCTCAGAGAAGATAAGAGAAACAGATATGGCTTCTAGTTTGTATATCCTCATATGAGTGATGATTAGAAATATGCCTGCTTTTTAATAATTCATCAAACTAAACATCTATTTAATGTGTGTCTTAGTCATAGTATTCAAGAGAATCCAATTATACCTCATTATGTAAGTACATATACAAATGTTGGTATGGGGTAATGGCTCAGGTGATTGTGGAAGGCAAAAATTCCTACCATATGCTACCTGTAGGCTGAAGACATATGGTGTCTATTGGTGTCTTTTTAGGGCTTGAAAGCCAGAAAACCCCAGTGATGTGAGC
This sequence comes from Dolichotis patagonum, assembly GCA_004027295.1. NCBI lineage: Eukaryota > Metazoa > Chordata > Mammalia > Rodentia > Caviidae > Dolichotis > Dolichotis patagonum. The sequence continues at coordinate 7,544 of PVJX010004290.1, forward strand.
TGCAGTCACGGTCTAAAAGCCTGAGAACCAAGAGCACCAAGGCAGAACATTTTTGTTCCTGTTCAAGTGGTCAGATGGAGAGAGGATTCGGCTTTTATCATTTATGTATAGATAGCTCCCTCTGCATTAACTCATAGGTGGGACTATGGGTAGTGATTGAGTTATGGAGGGGTGCTATAGCTAAATGAGATGCCTGGCTAGAAGGGGTGGCTCTGTCCTGAAAGTGGGTATCTCCCTCCCTGGTTCCTTATTTGCTTTCTTTTTCCTGGCTGCCATGATATGAGCAGATTTCCTGCAGCAGAGCCCTTCCACTATGACTCTTCTCTCTGTAACCTGGGCGCCATGCAAGAGCTGAAAGCCCTCAAAAACGATCCAAAATAAACTTCTTTAAGTTGAATGTGTCAGATATTTTGGTCCAGAGCCAGGAAAAGTGACTAAAGTTTCCACCTTCCCTCAACTGTGGCTCCATGCAGACCATCAACAGGATGATACACACTCACATTGGAGATCAGTGAGCAATGTGTCTGACTCTTTGTTCCTTCAATGGTAGTCTCTTCCAGAAACATCCTCACAGCCACACCACAAGGCAAGTTTAACGAGATATTTCGGCATCCTGTGGCCAAACACTGACAAATACCATGTGAGTTCCTGTTTCATAAAATATCTAACTACACAAACAGATGGTTTAGAACCCTGGACTCTGGGGTATATAAAACACTACAAGCAAAACAATGACATCTATTTAATCAGAGTATGTGCATAATTATATTTCCCCTTTCATGCTATAGTATATAGGTGAAAATTCTAAAACAAAGCATTTAAAAATGATAAAAATTGTTTCAAGTCATAAAATGAGTAAATACTCAAAAACTAAAATCTTGAAAGTTCAAAAATTGGATATATGAACTGATAGATTATACTGTATACAGAACTAACTAAAATATTTCTGTAATTATTTTAGTGTGCTTTCTAGTAGTGGAAATTCAAATGAATAGTGTAATATTTAATTACATACAATTTAGGCTTCCTATGTTGTCTTTTTTTTCTATTTATCATGAATGCTCCTTTTGTAATTCTGAAAAATATGTCTTTTGGGGGGTATCGAAAGAGTGGTATAGAACAGCCTTTTTTTTTTAACTGTTACTATTTCTTTTGAAACTTCTACCCAACTCCTCTATGGAGAAGAAAATATTTTAGGTATATCTTTTATTTTCTCTCAGAACCTGCTTCTACGGTTAACTTTTCCATTTCATGCTTTAATGCTGTCATGAAATTTTTACTATTAATTAAAGTTCTAAAATTAAGTGTTTTCTCAGTTAAGGGAATTGTGATTATATACAAGCTCTGAACAAATCCTTCCAATCATATAAGTTCAGGGTATTTCAGATTTGCCTTTTAATGTTTTCTTTGGATTTTCAGTTTTTATTGTGATCTTTTCTTCTAATCTTTTCATTTACAGAAAGATGACCTATGTGTTCATTGTTATAGATTTGTTCTATTAATAAGACTTTCACAAAATGTATTTGCTTCTTTACCACATCTTGTTGTTAAAGTACTCATTCCTGTAATAGGCGTTAGTTGCCCGAAATATTTTGTATCCCTGGTCTGAGTTTCAACACTTGTCATAATTATCTTTTCCTTTCAGCACAGTCTGAATCTGATTTTCCAATTGTATATTGCTGCTGTTCATAGCAACCTAAAAAATGTTTACAAAGCAGATTTATATGGATATCTGTAAAGTGCGATTATTCAGGAATTTTTATTTTGTTATTTTACTAACATTATTTTCCAGAGTGACTGCTTGAAATTTCAATTTAATCCAGATGAAACAGTAGCCAATTGACAATACCAATCATTATAATCAGTATATTTTATGTTTTTCTGTGTTTTTCACCTTTTTTTCAGTGCTGCACTGTAGTTTAGAATTTGTTGTCCTGTTTCAAGATTTGAAAATAATTCATAAGATTTTTGATCAATATTTTTCCTATTTTGTTGGATACACTTATCTCCTTATTTCTCCCTTTGATTTTTAAAACATACTTTCTCTAGACTCCTTTATTATAAAATTTATTCACATGTGGAATGATAGGTAGAAGTATTTTTAAACTGAGTTAACCTCAGTTTAAACATGTATTTGACAAGCAAGGAAAACTAATATTTAGGATCTGTCCAACTTATGTTCTATTTTAATAAGCATTAGAAGACAGTATATAACTCTACTTTTCATACTTAAACCCTCAGAAAGTTTGTAATAAGTGATATCATTAGGTAAGTCTTGGATGCCATTGTCTCTTGAGGAATATTGTTCAATAATGTTCCTGGTGTATTTTGCATATACCAACCTGTTTAAAAGTAATGAGGGCCTAAGCTTAAATACCACTGGCATTCCATATTTTTTCCTAAGATTACTACAAAGTCATGTCTTACCTACTTTGAATAAGTACCTTTGATTTTAAGAAACTATGAGATCTAATAGGTAATATAAATTTGAATCTATAAGTAAATACAAACTTAATTGTTTTCTTTTAAAATTATCTTGAAAATGCTGTAGTGTCCTTTCAGCTCTCACATCCCCTCAGTCTAACTTGGACATGAAGCAGGGAGAATCCTCAAACGTGTCTTTTGATTCCTGTGTCTTTTATCCTGGGATGGTTTTCTGGCTTTTCTAGTCTGCAAGGCCAAGGCAAAGGAGAGCTATTGCCAGGGACTAATACTACAGAAGCTTTCTTTAATTTAGGAAAAACAGAAGGCAAAAATACTCCAAGTTTTTTGCCTATTTGTGGTTAACCTAAGCAATAAATTATAATTTATTGGTTGTCCTACTTTCACTTTGAGAACCAGAAAAACCACTACCATTGGTCACACAAGATTGAGAAACTGAAAATTACCATTATCAGTTATACAGTTAAACCACAGAATGTCTTATGACTTGCATACACATTCTTTCCTCAGATTCTGGTTGGTTTTCACTTGGTTGTGGTCTTAAGAAATCAACCAGAACAAGTTTTGTATCTTTCTGATCTCTCACACTAAAGTCTTTCCATTCCAATTCATCAATAATAGGTACTATACACACCTTTCCAGAATGATAAACCACTTTACCATTGTATGTGTAGTGTTTCCCCTTGTCACTCTAAGTACATAAAGTTGTTTGTTTATACAGTAGCTGGTGTCTTCATTTGAAAAAAGATGCTTATTATGGCAACCATAATTCTACAGCTGAATCTTTGATCTCAAACTATTACCACAGTACATATTGTTTGGGGGAAATAAAAATACGATGAGTATATTGAAAAATGTATTAATACAGAGATTACATGTCAGTTATTACTGTATATAGTATTATCATAAGAGAAAAATGAGGCCTAAGAGTAAAATAATGAAACTATGTGGGGTCATATAGCTCTATCATAAGTCTTCCTTTTCAGGTAAATACAAAAAGTTCTTCAAAATTAATTAAGCACAACACATAAGATCATAAAGCTCGTGCTGACAATCAAAGCCCCTCTTCTCCCCTCTGCTTTTCTAGTAATCTATTTTAGTGATGGTCAGGTATACTCATTTTATTACATCTATGATGACACAAGATTTTTACAGAAGGTTGTTAAGGTAAATGTAAAATCTACAACTTAATGAGGACATATTTTTTAACATAAAGAATCTTGATGTTTACTATAGATTGAATTGTATCTCTTCAAAAATGGGTATGTCGAAGTCTTAATTTGAAAGTAATTCTATGTCAGAAAATAATTAAGGTTAAATGAATACATATGAATGGACTCTAATCTAACATGACCACAGTATTACAAGAACAAGATGATCTCTGATTTTCTCTCTCTTGGTCTTTTTTCTCTTTCCATCAAGTGAAACCATTGTGAAAGACAATCACAAGTAAACCACAAAGAGGGCCCTCACCAGACCTCTACTATGCTGGCACCCTGAGTTAAGACTTCTAATGTCAAGAATTGGGAGAAAATAAATTTGTGTTATACAAGACGTCAGTGGATCATCCTCTGTGGCAGCAACTGCAGCCTGAGCTGACGGACGTCATCATGTACTTCCCGTAAGTCTCTCTTCAATGTTCCGCCCATGTTCTGCACTCCTTGCACTGATTCTAATAGCATCTCTAACGCTTACCACTGTCAAACCATCCAAAGCTGACATCACACGACTACCTCCATTTCTTTGGATATCCCAGGAAACCTCTGAGCAGGTCATCCGTCTGTTCTTCAAGGGACCTGAGGCCCCTTTGTGATAAGATTCCTGTGGGGAAATTCAGAAGGCTATCAAGAGAAGGACCAAATGTTTACTTGTATATACGTGAATATATATAATTTTTAAAACATATGTAAGGTCACCAGGTAAACCAGGAGATGATCTTGCCCATGTAAATCTCCAGGCTCTCCTGGGAGCCCTCCCTAGTAACTGACTGAGCTGATTAGTTTTTCTTATTATTTGCCTTTGCAGGGGCCCAATGCTGTGGCATCAGAATTCTCACTCATATCCTCAACTCTCCTCCTCCATCTCTCTTTCAGTTAAGCTACTTTATACTTCAATAAAAATTTCATGTTTTTGTATTCTTAAACAAAATTCTTCATTGTTTAAACATTAACAAGAGTGTTGCATCCTTTAGGAAGAAATTCTAGTACTTGAGTCAAGAAGTACGTACATTTGATTCTAAAAGGGTAATCATAAATGCTGTGTTCAAATTTTGCAAAAAGAGGAAAAGAAAGTAAAAGAAACATTTATTTCTACCCAGTAGCTTACTCAATTACAGATTGAACTTTGCCCTTTCTCTTGATTCTTATGTTGAAGTCTTGATCAGTCCCCTACTAATTTGGAGTCCTCAAGTCAAATCAAGTTCATTAATGTGGACTTACTTGCGTTTTTTTTAAAGGGGAAAAACAGAAGCAGAAAAGCACCTTAGGAACAATCATGGGAAGATACAGGCTGAATTTGGGACAGCATTTTTTATAAGCCCCAAAATGCCAACAGTTGAGAGGGTGCACAGTTTCCCTCAGAAGAAACTAGCCCTTGCCCACATCCTGATCTCAATCTTGTAGACTCTGAATTGTGCACAACACTTTGTTATTTAAACCACTTTACTGTGTGGGTATCATGAAAGTCCTAAGAAATGAAAACACATTCTTCAAGAACAGACTGAAGAACTTTTTGATGCAACGTCAATACCCCTACAACAAACACGATATTTTCATGTATCATAGACAAGAAGTTCCTATTTTCGCATCCTGCCTTCCCTCTGTCTGATCTGATCACCTCTGTCTTGCCTTTCCTGAGGTCCGACTTTGGTGACTCTGACTGTGCAGTGGGTGGAAAAGGAGGACAGTGGAGCTGAGGAGAGTGGAGGGAAGTGCCCTGCAGAGGCTGCCCCTTCCTGCCTGTGTTTTAGCTCAGAGCTAACCTTTTCCAAGGCCACAGCTTCTCAGCAGAAAACAGAAAGTTAGTTTCATTTAGAGATGTCAGTTTGCAGTTACCAGCTGGAAACTGGAAGTAAAAGGAGGGAAATAATATGGAAATCCTGAAAACAAGTGAGGATTTATAGACATTCTCTCCATTCAAAAAAGAAGACAGTTGAAGGCAGAACCCAAAAAACAATATTTAGAGAGCAAGAAAGATAATAAATGCAAGTACAGTGGACAGTATAAAGATAATAAGAGCTAACACTTCAGTGCTTACTAGTTGTCAGACACCATTCTAAATAACTGTAAACATTATCAGGACTGACTCAAAAGTATGATCAGTAAATATTGTAATAATCTTCATCTCTTTGGTGAAGAAATTGATGAACTAAGAGATCTAATGGGCAGTGGACGGCAGGGACAGAAAACCACGCTTTCTGGCTCCAATCCCTGTGCTCTTCATGACCACCGATCCCTCTTAGAGACTAAACAGCCTTGTTCACAGTCACTGTGGGTAGGTTAGATGCACATGGTTTACCCATGGAACCGCCAGTAAACTTCAGACACCATGTAAACTTCAGACTCCATGATTACTAAAAGACCCCTGTTTTGAAGCATTAAACTCACACAGAGGAATGGATCATTGACTAATATATATATGTATATATATATGTGTATATATATATATATATATATATATATATACATATATATATTCAGAACTAGTAAACAATACTGCTCGGAGTACATGGAAAACCTGCTGGAATCCATATCAGGTTATATTCATAGGACTGTGGCCATGTTGGTTTCTTGGATTTGAGTATTGTACCATAGCTTTGTAAGGTGCTGCTTGTGGAAAAGCTAGATAAAAGCACACAAGATCTCTTTCTATTAATTTTTCAGTTTCTTGGGCATTTTAAATTTCTTCAAATAAAGTTAGGATAAATGAAATTTTTAAAGTGTAAGGTTTCCTTAAAACCCAGTTTCTTTGTTTCTAAATAAAAATTTGCCCTGAAGGATGACATACCATTTTCCAGAAGCTTGCGAATATAAAATAAACAAACTAGTCAAACAAAGGGAAAGGAGTAGATGGCAAACTAAAAAAAAAGTATACATAGGAAGTTATAAATAATATTTAAGATTTCTGTGCAATGAAACATTTAAAATGCATTCTCAGTGTATTCACAGTGACACTATAAATGTGAGAAGGTTCCATAAATGTATATACTAAGGGAAAATTTCAGAGTAGAAAGGTTGAGTCGTGTTATTGTTTGCACCAGGAATAACCTGTGGAATCCTAGGAACCCTGACCTCACAGTTTTTGGCATTTGTATTATACAAATCTATCTGGTGGAACCAAAAGTGAGAACTGTTTTAAGAGTCACAGAAACAGAAGCTTGAGGGTTAAAGCACCACACAGCAGCTAGGGGGAATGATACCTTTGACTGGGAAGAAAACAACAGCTTCATAGGCAAAGCAGTTTCACTGTGTGACAAAGGCAAAAGTTAGTTTTGCCGATTAAAAGGTAAACAAATGGTGTAGGTACGGAGACATTCATTGTAATTCCTTTTGCAAAAAAAGGATGTGAACAGCAAAAAGTAGACAGTAGATAGAGTTAAAAGGTCAAAGGCCATTGGCAAGAATTGAAGTAGGGGTAAAAGACTTCAAGATGGTCTCCCTCAGAGATAAGGAGATTGTGAGCATGTAAACCTGGGACCCTGGACTCTAAGCTGCTTTTGGACACGAGACTCTTCAGTTTCCCTTTGTGTCCGGTGGAGGACTTAGCCCAGTGCCAGGCACGTAGACATACAAGGAAGAAATATGCAAGTTTGGACTACTTTAATAGCCTTAATATTATCACCAAGGACTCAGTAAATATAGTTTTGCTGTCATTTGAAATTTTGCACAAAAAGGGGCCTGGCTTGGAGAAGCTTGGAGCGTTGTGCAGGGAGGGCTTCAGTTTAAGTGCTGATCAGACTCAAATTTGAGAACTCTGGCAGGACCTGAGGAGATAGCTGCACACAGCAGCTGAAGTTTCAGATTGCCTGCTGTTTTTCTAGACAGCTGTCAAGGCTGATAAAACCTGTCAGGCTTTCCCGGGTGGTGCAGCCATTTAATAGCAAAAAGACATCACCGTAGGAAGCACAGTCAAGAAGCATAACATTTTTAGAGATGGATGGATGGATTCTTTGTTGTGCATCTCCTTACAACAACTTAAATGTTGATCCATTCCCCGGAGGCCATCCTCATCTACCCCACTGGTAATCACTTTGGAACTTACTTCCAGGGCAACTTTAGAATGTTTGATGGGCATTGTGGCACTTAGCAGATGGAGAGATAAAAAGCCAAGAGTTCAGGTGTGGAAATGTAAGGCAGCGTATTAGGTAAGATTTCACAGCAGGGCAATTCAGAATGCCCAATGTACTTAAGTTCCTAGACCTGTCACAAAAGGGGTTTTATTTCCTTTCAACTGTCAAAAATAATAATAATTTTAAGACAGCTAGCTTGAAGGACAGAGCCAATGACTGTCGGAGTTGAAGAGGCTAAAACAGAATAGAGTAAAAGTTAGATAATACCGTGTTGTCAGCTAGTTTTTTTTTTTCTTTCTCTTCACTTTGGAATGAGAAAAATCTTGTTTACCAAAGAGTTGTGCAAGTCCCTGTTTCCCAAAAAGAACAAAGAGAACAAGGCCCAAGGAATAATTTAATGAACTCAAACAGAAAATCTCCAATAGGAATGAAGAGTATGTTTTGCAATAGAAAGGGCTCAAATATGTCTAACATTATCCACTCACAAATGTAAATGTGTGGAGAAATAGTTATGATGCTGTAGACTTATTTGTAGTCCTCTCCTCTACTATTTAATACTTTTTTTGACTCTCTCCCTTTGTCCTTTCCTCTATCAGCTCTCTTTTTCTGCATATGTGTGTTTTATAATCCCCTAAACTCTCGTTCATTTTCATCATTACATAAATATATATACATTACTTTTATTTATATTGCTTGGGATTTATTGTGCTTCCTGAATCTAAGGATTCCTGGCAGTTGTCAGACCTGAAAAATTATCATCTATTATCCTTTCAAATTTTGCATTTTTACAATCCTTCTTGTCTCTAAACATGGACCTCTGAAGAACTACATTAAATTTTTTTATATTTGTTTCATATTTTTCATTTCATTAATTTTTTTCCGGCTTGGTCTTGCAGGTAATTTTATTTTATTTTTTTTTAGCTAGGTTATCTCAATTCAGCAAAAATTGTTATTCTATCTCTTTTATACTATTGCAGTGTGAATTTTGGTTTAGTGAGGCTTAACATGGAAAACTTGAGGGACTTAGATTCAAATTTATTCTTCTAAGGAAGACTGGTTTTTGTGTTTCTCTGGTACCTACCTATTTGCTGGTCATCCTGACACTTTGACATTTTGTTTGTTTGCTTGGTTTTTGGTACCAGGATTCGAACACAAAGCCACATGCGTGTCAGGTAGGCACTAGGCCCTCAGTTATATCTGCATCTAATCTTGGGACTTTGAATCAGAGTCTTAGCTAATTTTCTAGTTGCTGAGACAAAATATCCAACATACAAAAATATAAGAGAAAAGGTTTATTGTAGTTGACTACTTGTAGAGGCTTCCGGTCATACTCAGCTGGCTCCAAGGCAGGATAGTAGAGCAGAGGGGCATCACAGAGCAAACTAATTCATGGAGGGAGGAAGGCTCAAAGCAAAAGAGAAGCAAAGCAGCAACAGCTTCTTTCTGTCCCTTTGTATTCCCTATATTCTATTCAGGTGTTAAACCTCTTGATAAGTGCCACCTGGACCTGCGGTGGGGCACCCTTAATATCAGCGTCACACCCTGAACCACAGCATCACATACTTAATCTCACAGCCCAGACACAGCCACCTCCCCAAATCCCACCTGATGGCGTGAGGAGGGGCTTGATTTTGGTGAAAATCTAGATATGTCATAAAATACAGGAAAGATTTAATTTTTCTTAGATCACAAGCTGAGACAAAAACCTTTTCTCTTTTCTCTTTGCATGTTGGGTATTCTGTCTCAGCAACTAGAAAAGTAACTAAGACACTGATTCAAAGTCCCAAGATAGCTGCAGATATAACTGAGGGCCTAGCATCTACCTGACATGCATGAGGTCTTTGATAATAGCTAATTTTGCTTCTAAAATACTTTTTATTCTATTCATTCAATGATGATACCGTAGTTCAAAGTCCCTGGGTTTATGTTTATGTTTGGTGAAAGACTAGGGTGTCACTAGATCTAATTATATAATTTGTTTAGAACCAAGGTCTTTATTTGTTCCCTGTATAGATCTTAAGTTCTAATTTCCATTCACCAAAGTTGACAAATGTCCTAAAAAAAACCCTGTAATTTTAGCCCTGCTTATATATATATTTTTGTCTTCATATTTGTTAGTCGAAGAATTTGGTGTTCTTGAAAGCTCATGTGTGATATTAAGACGCTTACTTGCTGTGAATTTGAAAGTGTTCAGAAAAAACTTAAATCCATTTTAAAATATTGACTATATTTTGTCAATACTATTTGAAGAGCATGCTATTTAGCAGGATAATTAGTTGGGGATTTTAGTAAAGATAGTAGTTCTTCAAGAGGTTTGAAAGAAAAAATAGGAATTCCTAATAAATGATAATAGAAATGATTTATGGAAACTAGAATGAATAATAGGTCCACTATTTTGACTTTGAAAAGAATCAAAAAATGCTAAAGTGGGGTCATATGTAATAAATATATAGGTGTAATTTTGGATAACTTATTTTTCTAAGAATTGGTTGAATAATAACTGACATACTTATTCTTGCGACAAAATATTATGTAAAATAATTTTAACATGTTTTTGTTTATCTGATTCTTTTACTATAAACATTGAAATGGTCTTTTGAAAGCTTAATATTTATAGTAGGAAACTATGCAGTTTTCATTTTTGCTTCATATAGAATATTTCTCTTTGATTTGAGCAAAGGACTATTTATCCTCAACCCATTACCAGTAAAAGGAATGAAAAGAGGGGGATTTTGGGGTTCAACTTACAACTTTCTAATATTGTCTTTGCTAAATAAGTAAAATAATATTAATTTTCAATCCAACATTCCATTTATACACTGTGAATAAACAAGAATAAATTGTGTCATAATTCAGATAGTATGGAAGACTCTTTCCTTGAGACATTGAATTAATTATCATAATTCACTGGCTGGGTGTGACATCTGTCAGTTCAGAAAAGACCTTGGAATGGTGGCCAAGTGAGAGAGAGTTACTGTTTTCAAATTCCTTCTCACCAGATTGTACAGCCCATTCCAAGAACTTTTAATGATGGGATGACAGCTTTTTTTGGTAAATTATTCTCCTCCAAATCCATGAGTATATCATAGTCTTAGAGCTTATTTGATTCTGATAGTGAGTGAGGGTTTTAGTGGAGACAGCATTACCAGCATCACTTCACACTCTAGAGTTGCTATTTTCTACCTATTTCTTCATTCATTTCTTTATTCAAAATCTCTAATCCTTTCGGCAGATCAGAAACTGTTCCAAAATGCAGAAGAAACAGCAGAGCAATTTTACTCATGGGAGTGAATGAATTTTGAACTCACAGTAGAGTGTTTTATACAGCATATGGGAGCACTTATAAATGGCTGGGCAAGGTGCCTAGGATGTACCCAGTTGCCCTATGAGACTGAGGTAGTATGGAGTATTTTCTTCATAGGGGGATGTTACATTCTGTGAGCTACTAGTCAGATTGTGATTGGCTGAGAAGCCACTTGCAAAGCCACTTGAACAATACAGACTTTGCTTGATCATTAACAAAACTCCTGTGCCAGGCAGAGAGTGCGAGGGGTTGATTACAGTGTTTATTCCCCAGCAGCCCACAGCCCCTGCTCTGCTGTCCTTCCGCACTGCCTGCTTCACCGCCTGGCCCACTTTGTACTTGAATTTGGAACCCTGTTTTTAGGACTATAAAATGTAAAAAGGCATGAGCGTGAGGAACAAGAGAGATGGTAAATACGCCAATGAAGACAAAACTTGTAAAGTGCATCTTTACAGGTACCCAAAAGAAGAATTTTTATTTCCTTTTTGAAAAATCACAGATTTCTTGATGCAGAAAAATGTTCACCTCTTAAAGTGTGGGGAGGTTATTCTAGGTCCAGGAAACATTTAAAACAAGAATGAAATGGCCTAATTAGTCACCACGTCTTTCCTTCAGAAAATAACTTTGCAGTGCCCTCTAAATATTAGATTTGGAGGATACAAAGTTGAACTATAAAGTTTCATTGCCATTTAAAAATCCATATGCTATGAATAGTGAGAGAGAAGGGTATATATCAGTGATCTGCTAACTAAAGAACAGCAGGAGGGCCTGTTCCAGTCTAGCTACAGAAAGACTCATCTTAGAAGATTCTCAAATATAGATGACAGTTACGCAGGTTATTTGGAAATAAAAATTTTATAGGCAAAGCAAATGGAAAGACTTAAGGATAATCCATAAAGAATAAAATACTTGAAAAACCTTTTGAATATTATAAGTAGTATAGTAAGTTTTAGAATAGTAGTAGGTCTATAAAATATTAAAATTAGAGCGAGTTCTCTACATTTGTCAATAACAAATCATGGCTTTACAACTTATTGCTCTTTCTTTAAAAATACTTCTTCATAGCAGTCCAATGTGGTAGGAAATATTTTCCAAAAGCACAGATGAGCACAATGAGTTTCAGACATTTGAACAGAGTGCCTTACAATATTAATAAATGATAGAAACACTCATACAAGTTGTGAAAATTACAGAGAGCATGTGCAATGTGATGAAGTTGATCTTGCCCAGATAAACTATCATAATAAAAAGTTGGAAAATAACATGAAAAAGATTTGCCCTGGTTGATTTCAATGCAAATAGAAAGGGAGATAAATTGTTTAAAGGAAAAGAGATCATCTAAGAAAGTTCACTACCTCAGGTATCTTTTGCATTCACCTCCTTCATCTTTTGGAAGAATTTTGAGACCTTGGTAGAACCTACTTCCTGTATATTTTCATTTTCCTTGAAAGTTAAACATAGATTTATTATTAGAAGTTAAAAGTGGCCTATATTATATAAAATATTTTCCACTCTTTTACTTATGTGAGGAAAGTTTTCAAACCAGGTTAAAAATACTTTATGCAATTAAATTACAATACTCTTAAAACATTTTAAATCATTTGGAAAAATAGTTGGCTTTGGGTAAATTTCTTCCACCTTCCTTACTCCCATATCTAGTAAAATAGGACACTTAGTTCTTTTTCTCACATATTATTTTATATACATAGAGGAAATCTCCCAAAACCTAAATGAATTTGACAAATGAATTTAGCAGATGAACAGATGCATTTAAATTATAACAGATGGGTCTCCATTTTCGTAGGTGAGGTAATCTATATCCATTTTATCAAGTTACAAGGGTGAATGAATCTGAAGCTCAAATGATATACAAAGAATTTTAAAATGTTGATGGCTTCATGCCATAAATAAATGAACCTTAATATTTATTGAAGTTGAAATACACATCCCTTACTAATAAGAACTACATTAAATCTGAAAGGGAAGGATTCCAAAGCAATTGGTGTTTTCAGAATAACTCCTTGAGAAGGTAAATCTAAATTTGGTAGATAGTATTTAAGAATATGCACCTTTATAGAGTCAAGAAAATATTATTTAGAAACATAATATAAAGACAATCTGATTAGAAGGCCAGAGTAAATGTGGTTAAGTGACTTAAAGGAAGCAGTAGCAGACCTTGGGCTAGAACCAAAGTCTTGTAAATTATTTTGGGATATTAACTCTTAGTTTACTTCCTCCTCCCAATAGTTAGTATGAATTACTAATAGTACTTCAGCTAGTAGTAAACAATAGCCATGGAATTTCACCTATATAGTGCCCATAATCCTGGAATTCCATTTCTCTATTTTCCCTTTTTCTCAAACAATGCTTATTAAAGCAAACCTGCTTAGTAAATCCTCCCAGGTTTGTTTTTCGTTTTTCTATCTTATTCAGAGAAGCTTTCATTCTATCCTTAAGTAGTAATAATGTCATGATCTAAAACACAATTTTAATTAGAGCACTTGAAAATCAGTTTCAGAAGTAAGAGAAGCACTAATAGCGACATACGAATTAAAGATTTGGATAATAACATTTTTCTCCATCTATGCTTAATTTATAATTTGAGGTTTGTAGCACTTAGAGCTTCTTCAGTGCTGTAACTAAAACACCTAAAGGTCATGAAATCAAACTTAAATGCCAAGGAAAGGACCAGGATCTCACAAGGATGAGGTTCGTCCTTTGCAGTCTGCATGTATGGACCTTCACATTTTTCCCAAGCAAGAGAAGCTTAACAGCATAACTGGTGGTAATGTAAGGTTTTGCTCACCCTATCCTCTTCTAACAAGGAAGCTTAAAGTTATGCTTCAGGGGGACTTTGAAGCATTGTGCATACGGCGATATGGCTTGTATTTACAGTTGGAAAGGTTTTTCTTGTGAGGGTTTCAGGTTATTGATTTAGTCCCTACCTAGCAGTGGACTCATGCTTTAGAAATCACAGAAATTAGAGCAAAAGAACAAAGCTAGTACACAACAAGAATTCGAGCACTCTAGGAGGCTACAGTAAGACTGAAAATTCCAGTCCATCCTGGGCAATTTGACAATTTAGGGAAAATCTGTCTCCAAATAATAAATTTAAAAGGCAGGATGCAAACTAGGGATGTAGATCAGTGTGAAGCCCTTAGTTTCAATCTCCATTACTAAAAAAAAATAAAACAAAATTCATAAAATTATGAGCATCAATATTTTTACTAAGTAGCTGTCTAAATATATTAAAATGTAGATTTTTGAATGACTTTTCTATGAGTTAAAGTAATAATAAATAAAACTCCACAAATATCAGCGTCTTAACAAATAACAATGTTACGGTCTTCTATTGTTTAAAAAGAATTCTCATCATTCCCGTGTGTCTTAGATGCCAATACCTCGCCTTTACATGGAACTGATTTAGTTTAGTGGAAGCTAGAGGATCTAGAAATGTTTCCCATTTAAGGTGCTATGACAAAATACTATGAACAGGAAATCTTATGAAAAATAGAAATATACTTCTCACCATTCTGGAGTCTGGAAATTTCAAGATCACGATGGTGATAGACATAATATTTGGCAAGGTTCTTGTTCTCGGTACATAGATGACACAAGGTCTCTTGTGCTTTATACGTCAGAAAAGGAGGCAGTTGTGTGGGACCTCTTATATCCCACTCAAGAAAGCTCCAGTCCAGTGACCTAATTGCCTTCCTGTGAGCTGCCATCTGTACGTTCTCACTGGCCATCAGCTTTCACAATGTGAACTTTCTTCAGAAACAAATAAATAGTCTGGTCATAGTTTCTGGTCTGTCTTTGATCATCAGTTGTTGCAATATTCCATCTTTCATCATTGTGTTCTCTCTGTGCAGGGTCTCTCCCTATTCAGTGGTCTATCTCATGCTTTTTTGCATGGCTCCTAGCTTCCTTTTGACCAAAAACAGAGCCCAGGTCTTACAAACTTTAGTCTACAAGTTACTGAGCATTCCTTTCCTGTGGATTGAACTAAAGATTCACAGAATTACTTGAGACTCATATAGGGAGAAACCAGATTCTAAGTCTTGATAGAAGACATATGAAAGTCAAATTATAAAAATCATAATAGGACATGAGAAATAAACAGACTTCTCAATGATACATATTTCCATATTAGGAATTAGTAAAGGAAGGATACAACACAACAGAAATAATAAAATAACAAAGTTCATAGAAAGAAGAAATTCAAATATGAAAGCAATGAAAAGCAATGAAATTGTTCTTTGAAAACATCATTAAGACTGATGAATTTCTAGCAAATTGAAAAAATAAAACAGAAAGAAGACACAAACTATTAATATTTGACAACTTAGAAGTAATAGATACATTAATTGAAGCCCATGAGTTATAAAAATTCACTCAAGATGAGTTAGATAACTTGAATAGTCCTAGTATCATTGCAAAATTACGAATGTTAAAAACTACTCAAAACTAACCTCTAGGCTGAGATATACACTTGATAAAACATGCATA
Organism: Dolichotis patagonum; assembly: GCA_004027295.1. Classification (NCBI taxonomy): domain Eukaryota; kingdom Metazoa; phylum Chordata; class Mammalia; order Rodentia; family Caviidae; genus Dolichotis; species Dolichotis patagonum. Next base: position 23,086 of record PVJX010004290.1, read on the forward strand.
AAATATGTGTATATGAAAATTATAAAACTACTGCTTTGGTCTACTGTTGGAAGGAATTAAATACCTTAAAAATAAAATAAAACCATACTGTGCTTATGAAGAAGTTTCAACATAATAAAAACCCCAAGTTTTCCTCTATTTTTATCTACAAATTTAATACAGTTCCAATCAAAATTCTCACAATAAGTTTTACACATGGACAAAATGATTCTAAAATAGATATAAAAAGTATTTAAACAGAAAAACCAAGCTTGGCAGAGGAAAAAACATAGTTCAAGGAGTCACTACTTTTTATTCATGCTTACCATGCTTTTAAAAACAGGTGATAGTGTTAGAGGGATAGTCACACAGGTAAATGAGAGAAAATAGCTCAGAAATAGTCTCATATAAGAATACTCAATTGACTTTTGTTAAAGGTGAAAAAAACTTCAGTGTTGAAAGGATAACTTTAGCAACAAATGGTGCGAGAGTAGAAGGAAATCTGCAAGTGAAAAAATGAGGCTTGACCTAATTCTCAAGATTTATATAAAATTTAACTCAAATGGATAAAAAATTATATCATAAAATTTAAAACACATATGAGAAAATCTTTGAAACCAAAAGTTAGATGAAACATGCTTGAATTTGACACCACAGCCATTAAAACTAAAACTACATACTTCATAAAAGTTTGATTAGATTTGAATGCAAATCTGCAGATGGAAGAAAACATGAAAAATTAAACAAAATCTTCATGTTTAAAATATATGGAGAAGTCTCAAGATTAAAATAGCAAACATTTCCTGAAGAGATTTTGCATATAGTAAATAAGCACTTGAGAAGTGTTCAGTATCATTAGCCATCGGGGAAGCAAAGGAAAGCTACAATCGCCATCTCACACATCTACCAGAAAGATTAAATGCAAATATAATGATAATTAAGTCCTTGTGAGAATTTATATTGCATCACTCAAATTACAAAAGGAAAACTCCAATTTTTTTCTTATTCTTTTTTCTTTGGTCTTTATTTTTCTTATTTATTCACTTATTTATTTATTTTTTGGTACCAAGGATCAAACTTGGGACCTCACACTTGCTAGGCAAGCACAGTACAGCCAAGCTATATCCCTGGCTCTTCTATTTGTGTGGAGTTCACAATGGACATGGGCATGCATGCATGACTGGGAGAGATTCTCACCTAGTGGTGATTCAAGCTTTGTTCTACTTGAGATTCCACTATTTTCTTATTTTCATATACATTTTTAGTGCTTCTTAATTTTACAAAATAGTTGGTTTCAATGTTAACAGAGAGTTTCAGCCTAAGTGAGAGTACATGTATGATAGTGCTCAGGGATTTTTATGGCCAGGCCAACAAGTGCTTACATTTGGTTTCCATAATTACTATCTCTTGGAAAATATGGTTTTGTGGGTAGAGCAATAATAACATTGTCTGATGAGCACAATTTTGCTATCAAAAACTTACTTCCAAAAGTTTGGCGAGATCTGTCATGATGCAAAACTTAAAAATATTTGATGGGTTAAGATTTCTAATCATTTAGGAATAATGTAGTTTTAAACATTAGCTTTTTAAAAGTTTGATTCTTGCCTTCTATATTGACTAGAGTTCATCTTGGTCCAAAATAAAATTTTTATCATTTTTCCAACATGTAAGTCAAAGGAAAACAGGGAAATATAAACTTGCCGTGTGCTATGTAGAAGATAAAGATATCAGAAGTTGTAGGTCCAGAGAGTTTTCTCTCCATGATAGTGCTGGACAAAAAATGGAGATCTTCCACTGTGTGTGTGTGTGTGTGTGTGTATAATAAAAGAATAGAACCTATGACTGTGCTAGCAATGGAGCTTATCCTAGGAATATCTCTCATTTCCTAACTTTTGTCCAATATTATCACTGTAATATGAGGGAGCTCACAGAAAAATAATCTTCATGTCTTTGAACAAGAAATATTAACCCAAAAATAGGAATTATGAAGTTTTTATGTATTATTGCATTAGGATATTGAAACAGAAATTGTTAACTTACAAAACAGTAAGGCAGACTTGATTTTCTACAGGGAACCAGTTAACTGTTCTCACATATTTCAGAATCATTGCCTGCTAGCATTTGCCTGAATCTAATATGCTATTTATATAACAGAGTTAAGTTTGCATTCATATTTTGGGTCCTAGTAATTTAGTATCTGTACTTCCAGTGTTCAAATATAATTACATGAATGAGTGCTTCTCAGTATTTTTTCATTATAAACAAATATAGGATATTTCCATAATTTGAAACAAAGATAAATCCCATCCAAAAGGTTACTAGGTGAAAAATGTGGTGCTTAAATGAAGTTTAATAATTTTTCATTCATGTAGAGTATTTTAGCATCTCTAAAATTTACAATTCTAAATTACAAAGTCAGAAAAGATTCCAAGAACCCCAAATAGAAACCCCAATTAAACACTCTAACCACTAGTTTTGGAAAAAAATCCTAATAAATATCTAGCTCCAATGCCTGACAGCTTGCATTAATGCCTAAGACTCAAATCTAGAGAAAAAAAAATTTTCTCTAGGATGAATAATTGATAACACTTAGTTTTGTTTTTTATTACAAGATTATTATTTTCCTAACTTATAATGCTATGGTGAAATATACACAAGGCGACAATAGACATGTAAAAGGCAACAGACTGTGCTAACGCATACCTTTTCAACAGGTACTTCATAGAATTGAATTTCACTTTCTAATACAGTAAGTAAATTTGTCCTTCTAAAGTTGTCCCATTTCACATATGTCTCCAGATTTCATTATCAGGAAGATACCAAAGAAAAACTAATTGGTGACATATTTAATATGATTTGAGATCTGATATTGAAAGGCAGAATGTGCAAAATAAATACCTCAACTGTCTTCTAGAGTCTCTAAAATTGCATTATTTCATGTGCATTCTTTACTTATAGTCATCACATTTCAAGACCACTTCTAAAATGCAATTAGCACAGAATGGATTTGGGATAATACTACTATATCTTATTTTAGTTTATTATCTACAATTTGACATACGTACTCTAAGCACCTTTACTAAAGCAAATCACATCACCAAACTCAATATAGATAGAATAGGGAAATGAATTCCTCAAATCAGGGTCTCAATCAGAGAAGGAACTAATATTTTTGTAATATCACTGTATTTTTATATAAGATATTCTCGACTCCTCTTGCCCCAGCAGTGGGGATGCAACTAACACTTTTTAAGTATTAAAATAAAATGATCATGAACTTGCAAAGTGAACTTCAACAAATATCTCAAGAAGAATCTTTCCAGTTTGCCTTTTCTAAGCACAAAGTGATATTGAAAGATATGACTCAAAAAAGCTCTACTGCAAAATAAAATCTACAGGATTAGATGTACCTGAAAGCCTAGGGTAAGAGAAGGAAAGAGGCGGAGAGGGTGTCTAAGTCATTCGGCAAATTGCGGAGCTGCCAAAAACATGAATTATTCAGACTGAAACAGCTCCTCACCTAGAGTGCAACCCCACCAGTCAGTTCACTACACAGCAAAACAAAACTGCGTTTTCTAAAAATGCATTGGGCTGCTGGGGAGATAAGATGGTATTTAATCTTTCCCAAGAGAGGATCTGTGATACTGGTGTAAATGCTTAGCTGTGGAGCTTTAATTCTCCAATACAAAACTGAAGTTAACGGATGTCTGAGGCCAGGTTCCACCAATCCTCAATAAGGTAGTTTTATCAGCTTTTACAGAAACTTCAGTTTACTAAATTTTACCAAGTGCATTTTATCTGAGACTGTATTCCTCCTGTATATAATTGTTAGAGCTCGCCTTCATTTTAATGAAATGTTTGGGAGACTGAGAGGCAGTGTTTTTCTTTTTTTTAACCTTGTCCACTGTTATGAAATTCTACTTATTTTTAAGTCTTACAACACTGGTACATGGATTTTTGCATTTCTTCCTTTTTGAGTTGCTTGGCAAGAACAAAGCTGACTGGTTATTTTATTATTTTATTTTATATTTTTCATACCATGTCTTTGGCATTAGCAGTTTATACTAGAAACACAGTGATTACTTTGAATAAAAGCAGAAACAAGACGCCATTCTGACAAAGACTGACTGGCCACTCACTGAATCTGTTTTCTTTTGTCCTAGAAAATAGTTGTCCTCTACACAGTATTCCAGTCTTCCTAGTTACTGTATGTGGCCTGAGATAGTACTGGCTGTAGAAAGCAAGTGAAATTCGTGTTTTATCCATCCAGAATTGTTCCTTGATATCTTCCCATGTGAGACTCTTTAGCTCTCCTCTTGCAGCTGATGGTCAAATCCTGTCAGTTTATTTTTATACATTTATTTTTTGCTTATAAAATGGACATAGCCACTAGACAAGCCACTAAATATCTTTTTTCTGGAATAAGTCCAAAGATGGTGGACTGGTAAGTAGCAGGAAAGTAATCCTCTCTGAGAGAGACAGCTCAAATGCCAGAATAAAACACCCTGGAGAGACCCAAACAGAGAGAGATGGACTCTCACAACCCACGAAGAAACTAAAGTGCAAAAGACCGCTTGAATATGAGGTCCTGGGGCTACCATAAGAGAAGCTAAGATCAGCGAGCACAGCGCCCACCTTGAGCAGCCTGAATCCCTGCCGGAGAGCGACCTGACCAAGTGATCCATGCCGAAGTCACTGGCTTGAGCCGCCAGAGCACGGAGCTGAACAGCCCTGAGTGCAGCTCACCCAGACCTGGCCCTGCACGTGACCCACCCAGAGGCACCATGAATTCGCAAAGCAGCCTTGCTAAAGTCTGAGGTCAGGGAGCCCAGCAGTTTTGGGGGACCAGCATCAACATGCGGTGAGTATGGGAATAAGACCCTCCCACGGGAAAGGGGAAACCGACTGTATAACATGTCTTCACCGAGCGGATTGCTGGAATCTGCTTGGATTAGGCCATGTCCCTGGTCGGGACCCAGTGAGTCCCTACAAATTAATTCCCTGAGATTGGCACACACAGACACAGTAAAGGCCTGCAAAGGTTGACTGGCCCAGAGGGGAGTAGCCAGCGCACACTGCACGTGTGTGAACTTTAATCTCTGATAGCCTACTGAAGAGGGCAAAAGCTCCTAGCCTGCGTCCTCTAGAGGAGTCTTAACCAACAAGAAAAGGGTTTGGGAATTACACTGTACACTTGTATGGAAGGATCCAAAAACATGATGAAAGGGAGAAATAAGAAAAAAACTCCAGCCCCCAGCCCTGAGAACATTGATCCAGGAGAGGTAAATACAAAAGAGATTGAGGGCAGCAAAAATGCAACATCAAACACAGTGTTAGCAGACATAAAGAGATATCTTCAGGACCTCGTAAGTGGAACCAAAACTGAAATATTAATTCAAATTAAACAAGAGATAAGTAGATTAATAAAAGAAAGGCTGGGCACCTCTCAAGAAGACACAGACAGAAGAATGGAGGAACACAAAAGGAGAGAAACATTTAATGAAGAATACAGAAAAAACCTAGAATTCATGAAGCAGATTCAAAGAGATTATCAGGAATCTAAAAACTCCACAGAAAGCTGGCAAAACTGCTTGAAAGAAACCAAAGATAGACTATCAAAAATTGAACTCAGGCTTGTAATGTGTGATCATGAAAGGGAAGATCTCTTAAAAATACCAAGGGAGCAGGCATTAACAATTGGAAGGCTAGAGGATGACAAGAGGATCTATAACTTAAGAATAAAGCACATGAATGAAGAAGCAGGAGTCAAAACAGAGGAATTACAAAGGCTATTCGCAGAAATTATTAAGGAAAATTTCCCAAGCATAGAGAAAAGAAATGATGTGCAGATGTATGAAGCATACACAACTCCAGCCACCTATAACCCAAACAGAGCTACACCCAGACACATAATAATCAAGATCCCAGAAATTTAATGTAAGAACAGAATGTTAAAAGCCATCAGGGAAAAGAAACAGATCACCTATAAAGGAAAACCCATCAAAATAATGACAAGCTTCTCGACACAGACCATCAGGTCAAGAAGAGCTTGGAGTGAAGTAATTCAAGCACTGAAGGAGAACAATCTCCAGCCCAGATTGATGTATCTTGCAAAGCTCTCTCTAGAAATTAATGGAGAAACAAGATGCTTCCATGACAAGGAGGAACTAGGAGAATTTGTGAACACCAATCCAACCCTACAAAAAATACTGAAGGACATTCTAGGGAGAGAGAACAAGAATACGAGCATTTCAACACGAGATAGGGTCCATTGATATGCTCTATATAGGGAGGCAGTGGGACCCAAAACAAGCAGTGCACCCCATGGGAGTGAAAGGGGAGGAATTGTCTAAAAAAGGGAGGCAGAGGATATTGTTAATTGAGTAACAAGATTTAAAATTGACATTATTCTCACCACTCTGCTTGGATGGATTACATGCTGTGCCAGTTTGTCTACTTACACTAGACTTGAAGACATGGTCAACTATCCCAAAAATAAGATGATATATTATGGTAATCATCCCTAATTTTCCTATCAACTTAATCTGAAGCCCTTTATAACTCATACTGTCTTATTATGACTGATCTTATTTGAATCTGGTTTGTTAGACTGTTACTTTGTATTGACTGATTTTATTTAAATCTGTTATGATTGATAGCATCAAGTCTAAGAGCATAGGCAACTACACTGAAGATGACAAGATTCACTAAGATACCCACTCTGGCTTGATTATTACTTGCTTTTGAAGTCTTATAATATCTCCAATGCTTCATTTTTATTAATGTTGTTATATATTGCTGAGACATCATGGTAACCATTGTAGATCACCTTGTTTTATGGTTTTATGTGACTTTTTTGCCTCATGCTTTTCTAGGAATTGTTTTGTTTTATCTTGCTTTGTTTTGTTTTTACCTCTAATACAGAAAAAATAGATACACATTTAGAGACTCATGCATGTGTAGATCTTCTAAACAGTTTACAAGAACCAACTATATAACACATGTTGCAATGAACAACTACTTTGAAGAAAAAAGAGACACTACAATACCCAGTGCTGATTCCTTAATCTCATGAGGTGAAATCCAGCAAAACTATCACTTTTTGTTCAAAGTGATCTTAGCTTGCTTTTTCTTGCTTAAGTTCAACACAGATGAAGGTATGGACAGCTGTTTTGAGGAGAATGAGAGATACTATGACAGCCATTCTTGGCTTCCCTAATGTCTGGTTTTGAAGACCTGAAATGCCCTCCTTGCCCTGCTCAGATCAATTCCATGCTATGTTGTTTCATGTGAATTCCCTATATTTGACAATATGGACAACTATTTAGAAGAAAACAAGAGTCAATATGATAGAGAGTGAATATCTCCAATTGGCTAGTTTTGAAATTTTTGTCTCTTACATTCATTGCTTCCTTGTGATCCACTTTGTTCTGTTTTGTTGTGTTTAATTTTACCCTTTTGATATAATTGAATGTATATTTGAGTGAGTAAGATGGATGACCATATTGCTGTTTTTGTCAGATCATGGAGCAGAACTGTTAACAGTCTCACTGTTTGAATGTCTACTTTCCATGTTTTAACTTTATAATTTGAACAACTATTTCCAAGAAGTCAGTATGTAATTTGTCAAGTAATATTTTCTTAGGACTTTTTGTTGTTGTTCTTTTCCTTTTTTCCTTGGACTTCTGTATTGTTGCTACCCTTTATTCTGTTTTGTTTTGTGATTTTTTCTTTAAATAAAATTTTAAAAAAAGAAAAATATGTCTTTTTTCTATATAATCTTAATACATAGACACTTGTAATGATTGTGAACCTTTCTGCTTGATAGAAAAATAAAATTAAGTAAAGTTGCTGAAGATATAGAGAGTCTCTTAGAATTCTGGACAGGATTGCAAAGACCGGGCATGCTAAATACTGCTCTCATTCTGTCTTCTGTTCCAGTGCTCCTAAGAGGATTACCTTAAAATTCTTCTTAAGAAAAACATGATTATATAACCTTTATAATTATTTTTATACTCATCTGTCCTTTGATTGTTTGATTGTCTGATCATTGAAGCAAAAATTAATTTCTGTCATATAATAATAGCAGTAATAACAGTAATTTTATAAACAAGTTTTTAATTAAGTACTGCCAATGATATGTTCATAACTGAAAAGCATAAGTAGAAGTGACAGTTTAATGATTTCTTGTCTTCAGAAGGAGATTTCAACTCAACAAATTGTCCATTCTATGAAATGGTACTGAACAAAGGCACACTGTTTTTTCAGAAACTTTCCTCTGAGTTTGTCTAATATTTTCAAACATCAAATTTAATGATTACTATCAAATTCACAGTTGTAAAGTTTTACACAGTATTAGATATCTCTTTCTCTTTTTCTCTTCCTGATAGAGAAGGTTATTCCCTTGCTACAGTTTACCAAAGTCAATAGAAAAGAAGCATTCATGATAGCTCAAATCTATTGAAATACTGAATATCATTTACCAAATAATACTTGATTTTTCACTCTTTTTTTCATAGCATTGAATAGTTACAATGGTATGGAAATATGGTTAAATTATTATATCTACTTTTTTCTCAGTTAACTCATCAACATGATATGCATTATTGTGAGATTTAAAGATTTCTTTTCGCTTTTATCAAATTTAAATTTTCTCATCACTTACAGATCAATGAAATCTAGTATTGAAAACAACATATAATGAGGAGCTTAGAGCAAATGACTGGTTTACTTTCATGGCTCAATATTCTGGAGTAAGAGACAAAAGCAATTTCTTATACAGCAGATGGTCCTTAAGTGATGCTGAGAAAAATAATCTTATATGAATAATACTTTTGTATAATGTGTTTTGCTGTTTTAAAAAAAAGAAAGTGATAGCATGAACTGTGATTGAATAAATGGGCTGCCTACAATCTTTCTATGCATGGTAGAAACTTTGAGTGACAACCATTATTTATTAAAAGTGGGTTATTTTGGAGCCATCTCTATTTCTGAGTACTCTCTTGCCACAAGGTGTACACTTTGATTCCTGATTTATAGGTGACGTTATGAAGGTTGCAGAGACAGCAACTTGTTCCGTCAGGATTCCAACTATTTCTGTTCCATTTCCCGTGGTACATGGAGACTATCTGAGAAAACCATGCAAAGATAAGATGGCCAAAGTGCTTAGTTGGAACAGTGCTGATGTTTATTTGACTCTACATAGACTTCTTTCATAGAACCATGTGCAAAGTATATTTTTCTTTTAAAAAGTTTCAATTACCATATATTGTGGGTTTAAGTCAAACTGGCATATAAAGTGGCCTGCATTTTTTCTGCATAAACATTTCAATTTTGATTTAATGTCTAGATTTACTCATCCAGCTGCTACTCTAAGCAGTTGCAGCCCTGGGGCAGGGATCATGGGACTGCAGCTCTACTCCCGCAAACTGCTCTTTAGCCCCTAAGAGAAACAGGAAAGGCAGGCAGAGGACTGGGTCGAATGCATAAACAGCTTTCATTTGGCTTCTTATTACCATAGCATTGGGACCTAGAAAGCTGCTGCTGATCAGTTTCTCCAATTCTATTTTAGGGGAAAAAATTCAGGCAGTGAGCAATGCATTCTACACAAGATGGTGCACTTTTGTAGTGAACTCAGGTTGCTGGACTCCTAGTAAAATGCTCTTTCTATTCCTCATTGTGAAATTTGCTTTCCATATCCTATTGCAAATTCCTGTTCCATGTTTGTAAATTATTCTGCTCTTCCACATGTAGTTCATGATCAGTGAGATTCATGTGTGCTGCAAGAAGTACTGCAATGAAAACAAGGTGAACAGTGTGATAGGTGGATGTGTGTTTTATTTGATTCGTTTGTTATTTTTTCACAACTTCAAGGCTTTTTTTTTTCATAATTGAATCATCAAAGTCATTGCTGATGGCATTTAGGGGCCAAATCTTGATAAATCTGTGAAGCACATCATTTTCAGATGTATGCAAGAGTTGGATTTTTGCAGGAGGTTCTGTTTTGTGATGTGGCAAGGATGAAGGTGATTTTGAAAGTAACACTGTCAGCCTAGAGTCCCAGTGTGGCCATACAAAGCTGTAGTAAAACAGTATCCTGCGAGCTCTGATTTCTATTAGATAAACTCAACATAGTAACCAAAATATTAAATTCCCATTCTTTTCCCATTAACACTGATGCATTAATATTAAACATGAATGTATTGCTGCTTTCTAATTTTCCCCAAATATGTGCACATACACATTTGTATATATACATGTTCATAGGGCATATACTCAGGTAAATTTAAGGTTTAATTATAAAACAGGTAATATCAAGAAACTATGAAGTTATCCTCTGCAAATGACAATAAATGTTGTATATTCTTTGCTGTGGTTTTTGCAACATTGAAATAATTCCTCTACCAAATGCACATCTCTGAAAAGCAGGAAAATTTATCTTATTTTTCATTGTATCTATTAATAAAGCAAATATCACAATGATAATTTTTAATAGCACCACCATATATTCATAAAGAACATAAGCCCCCCCCCCGCCCCGGGCCACACAGAAAAACAAAATTAGAAGAGTAGTGGCATCTTTTAAACAGATTTTAGTAGAATTCACTGATAGTGCTGATCCTTTTTCTCTTTCTCTGAGACATGAGTGAGGAAACACTAAATGAGGATGGTGCATCCCGCAGCAGACACTCACGAAACTGGTGGTCAGCACCCGCTCCTGTACCTGACACAACCATCCTGTAGAATGACTGCGAAATGCCTTCTCCATGTTAATAGCCCCTTATTTGCGGTTTTCATGCCCATGTTTGTTAACAGTAATTGTCTAACCTCTTCAGTACGTCTTTAGTGAGTTCCTTAATGAGGGGAGCACTGTAGGGTTTATTCCCTACTGTAGGGCTTATTCCTATTTTGTTTACTCCAGGAAAAACAGTGGACAAAATGGGACTCCATTTCATTCAGTGGAAAGCTGAAACTGTATCAGTCAGGCTGATAAAACAAAAGAGAAAGCTAATGCTTTTGGAAGAATGTGCAAGGAATTTGGGGAAGGAAAAGCATTTGATGCACTGTGGTGTGGAATAGCAGGATTTCGTCAATCCAGAGTTTCAGTATGAATGTCTGCTTTTTGCTGTGTCAAAGTAAGTATTTTGGTGTTAGGGTATTTATCGGAGAATGCAAAATGCATTTCTGTAATGCTAAATAAATTACATTTCTCCAAAGATTGCAATATTCAAGATTTCCTCCCTTCTACTCCATTATATTAAAGTCTCAGTTCAACAGTTATCATATCTTAGTTCTTTTTATATCTTTAGTATTTGGAATATATTTTATAGCAAAGGCTCAATATCTTTTTATTGAATAATTTTAACTATTATTAGATTCTGAACTTAGAATAATTGCTGTTCTGAAATCAGCAAAGCCTATTTAATAGAACATGCCCCATAAGTAAGTTACTATCAATTAAATTTGTATAGAGCATTTTGTATAATGGAAAGTACTTTTTTGTATTTGTGAACACATATAGATTAGGTTCATTAGGGCAATTGCCAAATTACCACAAATTATTGGTTTAAATAATAAGAAGTAATTTTATCAAAATTCCAGATGACAGAAGTCTGAAACCAAAATGTCAACAGGGCTATGTGCTTTCCGTAGGTCCAGGAAGAATGTCTCGCCACTTTTTCCCAGCTTCTTAATGTCACTGGCAATCCTCGGATTTCCTGGATTTGCAGCTGCATTGTTCCAATATCTGTCTCTGTTTTCACTTGGTTGTTTTCTCTCTGTGTTCCAATGTTTCTTATTTTTCTTCTTATAAAGACAGCTACCATTTCACTAAGAGCAACATCTACTAAGTATGACTTCGTCTTAACTACCTGCAGACTCAAAATTGAAATTAGTCACATTCTGCGACCCTACGTAAACATGAATTTTGCAGGGACAGTATAAAACTCAGAATGCCTGGTTGAAATTATGTGCTTACTTCTTCACCTACTGATTATGAGGGCTTGGATAAGATATGCTGTACCTTCAAACCTCAGTTCCCTTAGATATAAAGAGAGAACAATATTTTTACTCTCTATCTTGGGAGGTATAATGAGGACAGCTAAAACCAATATTCTAAAGCACCTGACACACGGAGTGGAGTCTACTAAACAACACCTCAAATTAATATAACACAAAGGTTAATAGGATTCTTATGTAAGATCCTTTGACACAGAACTGTGATAAAATGCTAAGGCAAAAATTCCTACACATTTTTATGAACACCAAAAAGTGTAGAGTAGTTATCTCAAGAAAGATGCAAGAGTACAGCACAATAAATTCAGTACTTGTTCATAAAATTTTCTCTTTTGGTAACACATTGATCTATCAGAATCACATCAAAGGTTTTTTTTTTTATAAACTAAAAGTGTTATCTGTTTGGTGTGTTCCATTGGGGAGATGAAATAGTGATCATTGACATCGTTCCAAAGGGAACAGATTAAAAAGAATGAGCATAAGAAGAGAATGGATTATAATTTCTTCAAGGAGCACTTTCTACAAATAAAAGTTTCTCATAATCAGATAAAATTTGATGAAATTTATGAAGCTAGAATTGAAGAAAAAGAGTGGATATATTCTAATAGTCAAAAGAGCTGTGAACACTTTACATTCCTAAAATTTCAAAAAGATTGTGAGGGATTAATTTACATACTGTTCTAAACATTTTCTGTGCATTTCACACAATCCAACAATGTTCTATAGTATTTATTATGAATTTCCCCATTTTCTCGGAGGATGGAAAGATAAATGAAATAAATAGAAAGGAGTCCTAATTTGTACACAGTTGTAAAAGGCATTGTAATTAAGGATAATACAATTAGCTATATTTTTCTATATTATCATTAACTCATTGAAAAAATAACAATATCATTGTACTCTCCTGACTGTGATAGATTCAGTAACTCTTCCCACTAGTATAAATGTTACCATCTTAAAGGTGAGCATTGTCCATTTGGAAGTACATACGAAGATCTTAGATAACTAGATTAATTTATAGTTCTTCCTTCAACATAAAATATTTTGTAGATTTTCAATATGTTTTAGAGAGTCAGTGAACATGGCTTAATTGAGCATTAGCTTTAAAGGTTACCAGGTAAATAAGGCAATCGCCATGTTCTCTAACCCTACTTCTTGACTGAAAACAAAATGTTATCCCTTTTCTAGGAATGTAAATCTAAAACCAAAACATTGAAATGATGCAACTTACATCAACCTACATGAATTTATTAAAAGCATATGAAGGAATTAGGATTTCAACTTGTTACCAAATAATTGGGTTGTTTTAAGCACTTAGTTTTTTTTTAATACCAGGAATTGAACTCAAGACCTCATGCTTGCTAGGCAGGTGCTGTGCCACTGAGCCATATCCCCTGCTTTGTTCTGAACACTTGGATCAAACATTTTATTGCCTGTCATACTCCATGGACTGGTCAAAAACCAGAGTGTCAAGTTTGTTTTCTTTTTGGGGAAAGCAAAATGTTAAGTTCTTTCTTTGCACTCAGTCTTCTTCAAAATACTGATAGGAAAAAAATCCAAGGTAAACTAATGGTCAATATTCAAATAGCATATTTAACTCTGAATATATCACGGAACAAATTACCATGGTGTTCGAAGGCACAGCTTCGGGATGGTGATTCAGCTGTGGGCTGCTATATCTGACTGATGTTCGGCAGTGGGGCCAGGCAGAAGGAAGCAAGTCTCTGGAGGCACAGCATTGAAGGGTTTACAGTTGATCTTTGAGGTACAACTCGCCTGATATATGAATATCTTGGGTTATGACCGAATTTCAGTCCCAACCTATGACCAGAGTCTTGAGTTACGGCCCAAATGCCAACCACATTTGCTTCTAGATGGTTCTGATACAGAGCTATCCATGAAAGAATTCTGGAAGGAGCATTGTAACATCCTTTCCTGTGAGGGGTTCATAGAGAAATCCTGAACCAGTGTTTATCTAAAGGCACTGCAATCTGCTTGTGGGCAGGAGAGAGATTTTGAAGGCTGTGAAGAGAAGCCTGAGCTTTCAAATGACAGCTTGAGTTACATCCACCCCTTGGGAATGAATTGAGATCAAGAGTCAAGCTCCACTGTATCTCATTCCTGGGGTCCTCCCTTCCCTCTCTCCTTCCTGGTCACTATTATGTGAGCAGTTTCCTTCAGGCCCTTCTATCCCTCCATTTCTATCTTGAGGCTAGCTGATCGTGGATTGTAACAGAGAGCCAAAAGAAATCTCTCTTCCTTAAATTGCAGGTGTCCAGCATTGTGCTTCAGTGAAAACAAAGTGCTTCAGACACAAATGATATTTTTTAACTGGTGAAAATGACTTCTCCAGGAAACTGAGATTTACTAAACGTGCTTCTCTATTTAAGTTGCAATGTGGGAGCTAAAAGGGACAGCACATTTTGTTCTGTTAGTAATCCTTCAATGAATTAAACCATAGGAGAGGTAAGTTTTATTTGTCTGATTTAATTGCTTTTGAGGAAATGGAAAACCCTAAAGCTGCTTGACTGATGGACAAAAATGTAGAGATCAGAGTGAATGTACCAGAAAAAGAGGGACTTACTATGGATGCAATAAACAATTTACTATCCCAAGGATGCTCTGAGACACAATTCTACCCATGAAAATTTCCCCCCTAGAAATAAACTAAGTAAAAGTAATATCTGTCCATCCTGTTCTTAATATTAATGATTTAGCATTAATAATTTAACATTATCCTTTTGCCAGCTTCAGGCTTTCCTTAGAAAATTACATCTACATTATTAATGTATTTCTAGTATCAACAGAAAATCGGTACCAACTGAGAAAACTGGTATTTTAATTTGATTTTCTGTTTACAAATTTAACAATTATGTATTCCTGTGTGTGTGTGTGTGTGTGTGTGTACACCATTACTTTAATAACTGGGAAAGGAAAGTGTTGGAAGAAGCTCTGTGCACACTATATATCTCAGGAGCTATTAGGTAGCCATTCAAATAATAAGAGAATAATTTTTTTTCAAATGAAAATATTGGTTGAGTTCCTGCCATCAGCCTCTTCCTATTCAATGTTTAGAAAACACAAGGATGAAAAAGACTCAAGCTTTGTCCCTATGAAACTTGACCAAGGCAAGGGGATGTAGGCAGAAGCAAAGCATTCAGTGCAAGCTTGCAGCATGTTTAGTAAGACAGAGCCTGAGAGATGGAAAGAGAGGCTGGAAACACGCACTGTAGCAAGTTCCTGGAGTGACTTGGTGACAAAACTGAGCAGTTATTGTTGTTTGTTTTACTTTTTCTGTCTCCACAGACAGAAAAGATAGAAAGCTACATTTAAAAATTTACTTTTGCTGTATTTCACCTGCATGCATTTCATCTGAAAAAAAGGACAGAAGAGAAGGATTTGCTGGAGATTGTGAAACATAAATTACTCTTGCACATTGACTGAGCCCTTTCAGTGGAAATGTGTTTTTGCTTCCCTGCCCTTAGAGATGTCTCAGAGCTTGCTGTCTTCTCTTCTCTTTAACTTTAAGGTTTCAGCGAGAGGATTCTGAGCTGTGACTGATAATGAGCAATGTGACCTTCGCAGGATCCCTCTGTGGGAATTCTGGGTCTCTGGGACTTCCATATGTTTAACTGGAGGTGGGAGGAGTCAGCAGAGGGTGGCAAGGAGGCTCTGATGTGACCCTGAAACTGGGGCATGCAGTGGTAGAGTGCCTTCTGTCTCCTGGGGACCACTCTGAGATCTTGCTTTTCACGTGGCTATGTTAATGTGTAAAAACACCACACAGAAACTGTGCCACCGTCACATCCCAGCTAAGCTGGGGCTTCTCATCCTTCTCATCATTTTCAGAGCAAATCATTGGTTAAACAATTTCGGCAGCTGGTTGGTGTGCTCTTTAGGAACAGAGACTCAGAACAAGGGTAGCGTGTTTGGCATGGAAATCAGGAGTATTTGTCTTGGAATATTTGGTTATTTGCAGTATTTCTTTCTTTCTTCCTTTCTTCCTTTCTTCCTTTCTTTCTTTCTTCCTTTCTTTCTTTCTTTCTTTCTTTCTTTCTTTCTTTCTTTCCTTCCTTCCTTCCTTCCTTCCTTCCTTCCTTCCTTCCTTTCCTTCCTTCCTCCCTCCCTCCCTCCCTCCTTCCCTCCCTTCCTTCCTTCCTTCTTTCTTTCATTTTTTTGCAATGGGGTTTGAACTCAGGACCTTCACACTGAGTTGCCCTTTTTATGTTTATCTAGGGCCTTGGTACGGCACTGTATTCTACAGGCTGAGCTCATATTTGTGCTCTTTTTGCATCAGCCTCCTACATAGCTAGGATTATAGGCCTACTTTTCTCTTCTTTGCTTCTCTTTTTCAACATTAATAAAACAACAGTAACTGTCTCTTGAGTGCGATTATTGTTACAATTCAGGCTTTATTGGGAAAGTCTATTCCATAGAAACCTTTTCTTGATAGATGGTCTTGTTACGTTGTCCAGGCTGGCCCTGGATTTATTATATGGCCCAGTTTGGTCTTGAACTATTGATTCTCTTGCTTTATCTATTTGAGTGCTGGGATTACAAGTGTGTGCCACACAACCATCATAAGAGAAATGTAAAACGGGAAATGAGACTTAGATCTATGCCTCTCAAATTATATGATAGGAATAAGTACAATTTCTTTTCTTTTTAAATTGTCAATATATCAATGGCCTTACATTTGTCATATGCCATATAAATTACTAGAGCAACTGAAAGACATATGAAACATAAACCTCCAACTTTTATTATTAGTTTCAACACCCATATATTTTTCTGTCAAGCTGAAGTGAGGTTTCTGGATGCTCACTCACAATTTCTGTGCCGATCTTGTCACATTTCAGAGGACAGCTCTAGCCAGAGGATCGCATTTGAAGCACAGCAAACTTAAAAGATTCTCAAACTAGTCAGAAAATCCCATTGTAAATAATACAGCTTAAAAAAGTATGTATAATGCTTGCTTAGTCAGGGCTACCACCTTCTGCCTTTGTTAAACCAAGGTGCCTTCTGATTTATAAATGAAGAGAAACTGACTTTCTAGCCCTGCTGTGGTATGGATCTACAGTATCCCCATAGCCTTAAGGGCTCAGAGGCTGGATTTTAGGACTGTGATTGGATTTTGGGGTGCCATAGCTGAATGTGTGGTTATCAGAGGAGATGGTTCAGGGACTTGACTCGGAAAGAAAAGGTGCTTTGCCTGGCTGCTCCGTTCTCCATCTGCTTCCACACCGCTGAACAGAACAGCTTTCCTCTGCTGGCTTCAGAGCTCTGCTACGTTTCCCACACAGGAGAAGCAGATGTCCTAACTTCTAGTGCAATGAGGAACTACACGGCAATTTTGGGAGGAGGGGCGCACAGAGTAGAACAAAATGTTAGATGGAATAAGGCTCTCCAACATTCCTGAGATGTCCTGTCTCTCTGCCTCTCTAGGCAGATTTTCTTTGAAATTCTTCTTTCAAAAAAAAAAAAATGCCTGCCTGGTTTAGTTAATCATGGGACAGAATCAAAAAGTTTATCTCGCATAGTAATAGAATTAATGCTGGAATCATATTAAAATGAATTTTCTGTCATTTTCAACATGGTGGCCTTTCAAATGGCTCTTCTAATTTGATACAAATAAAAGTAAATGGAATGTAAAATGTAATTTCTCAGACACTCTAGTTGCTATGTGTGCCTGTTTGTGCATGCGTGTGTGGATATTATATCAGGAATTAAGCTACATCACCAGCCCTTTTTATTCTTTAATTTTAGGTCAGTATCTCACTAGGTCACGTTACAGCTCAGTTCTAGGAAGTTAGAGATTTAGTGAGCTAGAACTTGCGGTCTTTCTACCCTAGACTGCAGTGTGCTGGAATTACTGTGATATACCTCCATGACCTGCCTACTTGTGAAGTTTTTTTCCTCTCATAATCACCTGGGACTACTGGCCGCATTACTGGACAGTACAGAAAATGCTTCACACTGCACTGACAAAAACTTTTAAATTTTTGGAGACTGAGTCTCTCTATGTAGTTCAGCCTGACCCTGAACTCACTGTGTATCGCAGGCTAGCCTTGAACTTTCAAGGACCTGCCTGCCACAGCTGGAAAAGCTGAGTGCTGGGATTACAGCCATGTGCCACCACATCAGACATTACAATTTTACTGAATAGCACTGATCTTGAGGGCAAGATCAAGGAGAATTCTCATTGATAGGTTCTGCTAGCCAGGAGCTTGACTATCTGCTACATACACCCAACTTGGTACCAGAACCAGGGAAACAACTTATCTCTCCAAGAGTAACTTCTATGTTTTCCTTCTCATTCCAGAGATAAACCTCCCACTCCCTTTTTGTGTGTGCTCTGAGCCCTCTCGGATCCCAAGACTCTACAGCCACCCAAGGCTCCAACCCTAGGCCCCAGTAAATCTTTCTGTCTGCTGTTGTACACAAGCAGATGCTCCTTCAAATCAGCCGTTAATAAGTCATTTTGTTCCCCTCAAAAACTCCTCCCCAGCCAAAACTGATGAAAGTAGTCTCACTTCTTTGTTCTCGCTGACAGCCACTGCACCGTTATGAAGCTGTCCCATGCCCTCATTAAAGGCCTCTTCCTACTTTGTCTCCTTCTTATCTCTCCTGTAACACTTTAAATTGAGTACCAAAAACTCAATCACTCATGGCAACCAGTTGATATTTATTGAAATATTTTCATTTATTAAAATGCCTTACATATTGTTATCCAGATAAATCAATTACATATATGAAAAAAATAAAATGAAAACAGTGAATTCCAAGGTAATTACAATGAAAGAGATGATACGCTTTCCTTGGAATGGATGAGAGCCGATCTCAAGTTGGCCAGGGCCCAACATAAGTAATTGTGAATTCTTTCACCATCTACATTTTTCACACTTACTTTTTCTAGGTGAGAATGGGCATCCAGGTTGCTTATAGGGGAAGAATAGGAAACGGAAATGAAGTACAAAGGTTAAACTATATGTACAGGTGGACTCTTGATTAGTGAAATAAAATTTTGAAGGCAACTGTGTGTGACTATCATGTGACTGTCTTTGGAATTGTGGGAGATAATCCACACTAATTTTAGTAATGGTAGTATTACTTTCTTTACTTTTGTTTTCAGTTGTTCTCTCTCTCTCCTTTTTTTTGGCTCAGTAGCCAGGCATTTTCATTTTCTACAGGGTTCCTGGAACACCTGACTATTACATTGTATGTGCAGGGATCTCTAGATATTTTGACTGCGGTATGTTTTCAGTTGCCAAGAGGATAAACCAAGCATGGTGTGCACTCTTACAATCCCAGCACTAGAGACCCTGAGGTAGGAAGTTTGTGAGTTTGAGCCTAGTCTAGGTTACATAGTGAATTCAAGGCCAGGATGTGTTGCTTAGTGAGATCCTATCTCAAATGATGAAAGGAAACAAAATGAAATAAATCAAAACAAATCATCTTTATTACATTACATTTGCTTTTTCAGTAAAAGCAAATGTAATGTAATAAAAAAATGGAAATTAATTTTTAAAAAGCCATTAACACCCTACCATATTTTGCTCTTTTCTGGGGAGGATGTCTGAGATACTATTTCTGTCTCCATATTGAATAGTAGATATTCCATTTAAATAAACATGCGTATTTCTTCTCATGAACCTTCAAATAAAAATTGAAAAATATTACAGTTTATATAAAGCAATTTTCAAAACTGAAGACTTGTTTACTTAGAGCACAAAGTTTCTTTCCCCTGCTGTTTCCTCCTTATTGCAAGGACAATCAAGCCAAAAGTCATTCACATGGAAATGTATTGGAAATAAATTACCATATGATTAGTGGTATTAAATATGCAGACAATTCTTACCAAGGCACATATTTTTTATTTAACTATTCCAAAAATTTTATGCCGTTTTTGTTGTAACAAAGGGTCATATTTTAATTAGGCACGTTCTATGTTGCTGCATTTCAGTATCTGGCTACACTAAAACATGTTTTTCAATGCTGAAAGCCTTAGGTATTTCATGAAACTTCCACAGAATTGGGAAGACTTGAGTCCATCAGTTGGTGTATATAGTGCATGGATAAGTTGGTTAGCCTTCTTCAAATGCTACAGAGTTAAATTTGAAAAGGTTTCTCTTCCTTTGGTGCTGTGAAACTGAAGTGAAACATTTTATAGACTATGGCTGGTACATAAGAGTCACCAAGAAGACAAAAACACAAAAATCAGCATGAATCATGAGGCAGAGATGGTAGGAGATAAAAAGGGAAATTCGTGATAAAAGGCATGTGTTTGAGAGTTTTCCTTTTTGTGTGAAAATGTAGCCCAGAATTATCTGAAGGATACTTTAAGAAATAAGACTCCTAGAAAATTTTCCAAGGGAAAAGGAGGGCTCCATTTTCAATAGCTCTTTAGAAATACTGTCAGAGAGAAAGAAAATGTAAGGTATTACTTATGCCAGAGTATTCTGGATTTATTTGTTTGAATGGTCCTTTCGTTACCTAGTACAGCTAATAAAATGAGAATTTATCATTAAGAAGATATTTACAGTCTGAGATTTAGCTCAGCAGCACAAGCATCTCCTTGACAAGTGCGTGGTTGTGAGTTCGATCCTCGGTATAAAAAAAAAGGCTTTAATAGAAACGGTTTGGAAAATATTTCTATTTAACAGACTTTTAAATTTTGTTATGAATTTAAGAGATTTTTTGCAGATAGAAATTATGAAGTATGTTAACTCAGTGTACACTTCCAGCCACAACTGACCTTAAGGCGGGCAGGACCTGACAAGAAATATATGGCGACTATCTCACATGTATGAGAGGTATATATACATATATTCACAACTCAAATACATATAGGTATGCATAAACACATTTGTACACATGCACTCTACTGATTTAGTGTTCTGTTCTTAGCTTCCCTTTATCAAAATAATTCAGGGCAACTACAACTTTTCAATAGGTCATTTATCTTCTGCATAATAATATTCATTGAAAACAACACATTCTAAAAATGCAGTATCACTGTGCTAAGTTCCATATAGGTATTTGTACAAACCCCTCTACTTGAGTATAAGGGATACCAATGGTTTGCTTCTAGCTGGTGGTGTATGACCATTTTAAGGGATTTCACTGATTTAATGCAGGTTTTAATACATTGATGTTGAACTGATTATCTTGGGCAGACATAGTTTCATTTAGAGAAACCCTTTGAAAGAGTGGCAGTGACTCTTCTCCCAGCATGCAGCATCAGCATGGTTGATCTTTAAGAAGCCAGCCGCAATGAACTCAACCACCAGAACAAAGTGAATTTTATCAGCCACCTAAATGTCCTGGGAAGAGGCTATGAGTGTCGGGCAGTGACATAGCCCAGGCAAATCCTTGACTGCACATTTAGGAGACCAATAACAGAGAACTAGTGATCCTATACCTGGACTCTTGAGACCCAATGCTGTGAGACATAATTGCAGGGCGTTTTGTTATCCTAAATTTGTGCGAACCCATTACATAGGAATAGAAGACTAGTACAGTGATGAATATGAGTTTTGAACTCCAGTGGTCTGGTTTGCTGCTTTGCATTCCTAATCTCTGTGATTTCCAGTCAGGCTTTCAGAGACATAATTGGTGTTTGCTGTCCCGTGTGGATACAGACGGTCCTTCAGGTAAAATGGCTTGGCTTAGAATTGTTTTTGATGGTACAGTGGTACAGCAGTGCCATGCTCAGCAGAAGTTGTACATTGAATTTTGAATTTTCATCTTTCCTGCCTAGCAATATGCTGTGTGACCTTTTGTTATGATGTTGAGTGGTGGCCACAAAATGAGACAATATCAGCCACGGGATCACAAGGTAAATGACGGATGCCTTATTATATAATGTGTGGGTATGTGACAATGTTCAGTAGGTTAGGTGTCTTCAATATGTTTTTAAATTCCCGTAGACTTATTATATGGAGATGTAGATCTTTATGGCTATAGGGATGATATTAACATGATGTTAATTCTTCTATAACCATTGCTGAGGCTGAGTGATTTATAAAGAACATTTATATTCTCAAAGTTCAGGAGACTAAAGAGATCAAGATCAAGATACCAGCAAGTTGAGTTGTCAGGTGAGAGATTCTCTCTGCTGCCAAAATGGACCTTATGCTGTGGTCTCTGGAGATAAGGAATGCCAAGTGGGAAGAATGCAAAGGGAGCCAGGGACAAACTGACTCTCTCTGTATCCCCCCTCCCTCCTTCCCTTTTACAAGAGCACCTAGTGCTATTTCAAAAGGCATTGCTCTCACAACTCAATTATCACTTAAACTCTGACTTCTTAATGGTATTGCATTGGGATCACAACCATTTAAACCATCGAAATACCTTACTTTGATTTTCGTGTTGTTTTCTTTTTTGTTTATCCTATCCTATGCAAGGTTTAGAGGTGTTTAGGGAAATCGGTCAGTAAGTCAGGTAGAACTGACATAACAGCATTCTCTCTGTGCTTCTGGTTTTGTTCTTCCTTACTTGAGTGACCTTGAGACACTTCGTGTTGTTCCCTGTTTCAGTTTTCTTTGTGACATTGGGGGATATTTTATTCAATTTCCATTTTGAAGAAGTTAAACCTACCCTATGTACCATTTGATGATGACTACCAAAAAGACTTCTCAAATGACAAGCATTCAAAAATTATTACCTAACATGCCTAAAATCCATTTGAAAGCTCATTTTAGTGCTTATTCAGTGCTGAGTGCTATTAATCTTCACAAATTCTTTAAATATCTATTTCCCTTTTTCTTTTAACAACTCAAAGGGAATGCTAGTGAGTTGCATGACTGCTTCTTTGACCATAAGACAAAAACCCCCAAAAGTCTTGATTTATTGGGCTGTTCCATAAATTCTGGCTTCTTCTGGATCTCTAAATCCATATTCATGGGCTGCACATCTTCAATACGTTAAGGAACAAAGAAAATGTCAGATGATTTCAATTGTTTCTTTTTTTTTCTTTTAATTCTCCCAGATGATGCCACATCAAATACAGCTATCAGAAAAAGAAGGCAGGTCTCTGTCTTGGTACTTGGCTTTCATTTAAGGAGCTATGTTTTTAAAATATAGTGTAATTTTAAATTTATCTCTTCAACCCTCTAGTCCTTATATATGCATTGCTACATTCACCAAGAATTTAGAAACATTCATTCTTTCTTGTCAGCCCTTCTCTCTAAATATACTTTGCAAAGAACTGTGAGTTTCATTTTCCTTCTGGTTAGTTTCATTTCTTCCTCCTTGGAATTTCTGTTTAAAACAACTTTTTAACAGTCTCCTCATATGCAGTGTATATGCTTGAGAAACAGGCAAACCAGCTTGAGTGAAATAAGAATAAAAATAAACCACATGGAAACAAGTTCCAAACTGTTTGGGAGGCCTTCAATGGAGCTGAAATGCTTTTCTCTTTTTTCCTTTCCTTTTCTTTCTTTTTTTTCACTCTTTTTCTTTCTCTTTCATTATTTCCTTTCTCTTTCTTTCCTTTCTCTCTTGTCTGCAGTTTCTATTTGGGATCAGGGATTGCAAATCCAAAATAAATAAGAAAGATGACATTGTTTACCACATCAAAGTGATGAACAAGAACTATGAATGGTGGAAAATTTTTTCATCCTAGGAGATTCGCAGTTTTTTTCTGGAAAAGAAATTTATCAAAAGATGAGATGCACTTAACTAACTGAGGAACCTGGCAATCTCTTTTGATATTGTATTGTAAAAAGACAGACACTAAACATAACAGGCCACAAAGGAAGGAGTAAAGCCCTCAAAGCCAAATATTTAAGTCTTAGCTACTCAAGGAGCCATAGAAAGAGAATGAAGTTTTCTAGTGAAATCCCTTAGGCATTATCTTCCTGCAGAATGCTTTCAAAACACAGCAAAAGGTCTATATCCCTAAGGATTGCTTTTCTCTAGTTGATTTATGTGTTTACACATGTACAACTACTGATTGTATCATCTATTATAAAGGAAAATTCTTACCATGCAGACTGTTGGAGTCCAGGTGATTAAGGGGAGTGATTCAAGATATGAATGTGGGATGTTTTCGTTTTTGTATGATATTTCACCCTGTGGGAAAGGTAAAATTCTTAAAAACACAAGAAAAAAGAGAAGAGGATGCGTGCTGCTCTAAAAGAGCTAACCCAGTGTAATGGCTGATACATTGTGTTGGCTTAAGGAGTTTAGAAGTTTAGCTAAGGGACTCAGCAGAGGACCAGTGTTCTCAGTTTGTAAACATCCTCACTCTGTGCAAGAGGAGGCATCTGGTGAGGGTCTTACCTGCCGGAGGGGATAGTAGCCTGCTTATCATATAAGGAAGAAAAAGAGGCTTGCTCTTTCCTTGTTTTTTGCTGTTGCTGTTTTTGCTGTCTTTTGCTGCTTTGAACTGTTGCACCTCTCCATGCCACCTTGCCCCACAGCCAGCTGATTACACACTGAAATCTCTGTAAACTGTAAGCTAGATAAGCCTTTCCTCCTCCAAATTTGGGTCGCAGGTATTTTTGTCTTGGCAATGAGAGAAAATAATGAACACTCCATTTTGGAGGCGTGACAGTCTATCTGTTCTTTGATCTCTGCATAAGAATCAATCAGTAAATATATCAAAGAATATTAGGCATGCACAGAGCAGATAAAAATATAAAACAACTGGAGCTCATTCTTTGTAGCTTATCACTTTGATGGCATGAGATAAGAAGTTAAATAATACATATCTCACCAACAGGAATGAAATCATTATGTTTATCATTACTTTTCAATGGTCATGGTCCATGGTCACGATGGAGTCTTCAAAGAAGAAATGGAATGTTTCCTAGAAATGAGAGGAATTTCATGATACAATGTGGAGAGAGTAGAAATAACACATAAAAGACTGGGTGTATGAATTAGAGGGAAAGAAATAAACATGAATTATATACCATGGATACCAGAAAGACAAATTTCACTTGAATTTCTTTTTATCTAGGGAAAGTATTGTTAAACAGATTTCTTAGCATGCAGAAGAATTAATATAACTAAGAAAAGCAGCCCAACTTTGCTAAAGCAGCTTTAAAGGTGTGGCAATATCTCTTCTCTTTACTCTTGGGATATACTTTAGAAGGGCACTCACATTTTAAAAAGTTGTATATCAAAGTGGAAATAGTCTTTATTTCCTCAAAGAAAACAATGCCTTTCGTTTTTATTTTTCTCATCTTTCTATACTGCAAAATGGGCTCAGTGTAACATTTATTTTGCAAACAAACTATATATATAAAATACTGCCAACACGGAGACCAAAACCACTGCTGACTCCCAGCATCCTATGGCAGACACTCGAAAGTACTTTGGGCCACACAGTCAGGTGCTATGTAGTTCAGTTCTTTGAAACGCACTATGCAAACCAAACACCGCATACCTGTAAGTGTGGACGCCCATGTCAGCCGCTATAGTGCAACTTGGTGTGGAGCAAAAGGGTGCTGTAGGGGAGGAAAGATAAAAACTTTCAGGAAGTGAATGTAACTGTTCTTCAGGGTTCAGTATTTGGTTCCAGATCAAGGCTCCTACACAGAGCCCAGATTTGATTCATTTTCTAAATGCTAAACCCATTACATTTGCATAGCATGTTCTCTCAAGCTTTTTCAATTGGAACTGATTTGTATTTGTGAGCAAAAAAAAAAAAAAAGAATGTATTCTGGCAAGCTGGAGTCTGAGTCTGTGAAGAGATGCCTAACAGAGGGCTGACAAACACATGTCTTGGTCCTTGAGCATTTTTCTATGTGTTGAATGGGCTTCAGGAGCATAGATCAGTTTTATTGCAGAACGCAATATGTTTGATGATAAACTTTTAAGCTCTATTTATTGGGCTGCACATACAAAACCATTACTTTCTTGGCTAACACCTATACCTTCTCTAATGGGAAAAATAAAGAGTGATTTTAGTAAGAAACTTTAAAGAGCGTTTGATACTTGGATGGAAAGAGTAATCGAATCACCTAGTGTTCATTTGCTCTGGTGTCCCTGGCATTATAAGATGGATTGATACTGCCTTGCCCATCTCATACATAATCATGTTGTGGCTTTGTATGTTTTATCAGCTCTAAATAATTGTTTCTTCGGCGTTAGAGAAACAAATTTCACTGCCTGAGTAGAAAATATTTGAGAATTGCAGCAGATTTCAGAAGGACAGGGGAAGGAGGGTGGGAGGCTGTTGATGCTGCAATATTGAAAGTAGATGATGATTATGAGATAATTTATGAGTAGTTGTCTTCATTCGAACATAGATCTGATAGTCTATTTTAATGCTAGATGGGCAATGGATGCCTGTAAGATTCATTATTTCTAATAGCGTTTTACCTTCACTAGACCATTGATAGATAAAGTATCACAGCAAATCCTGGTGAAAAAATATGTGTGTGTGCATGTGTGCACTTATGCATGTGTGTGTAAAGGATTGGTTCAAGAATTTGTGTTGTCATCTCACACATGTGGCCATTTAGCTAAGCTTCACAGATATACCTATAGTTCCAGAGGTGCTTAGCAGCTGAATTGAGCTTCCTGACTTCCGACCCATTGTGATTTTTATCACAGTAATAAATATTCTTGCTCTTCTATTATTCATTAATGTGTGCCACCTTGTGCCATTTTAAATCTGGCAATAATTTATATGAATTATACTCATTCTCTGACATAATAATCTACAATAATCTTTAGAAACTGATATTCTCGTCAGTGATTGTTGAAAGATGGACTCAGTGAATTAAATGAAGGCTAAGGTTTTTGTTTTGTGGTTGGTTATAGGAGGAGACATGTTCTCATTTTAAAGAAAAAATCACTTAGAAAAGAAGAGACATCTGTCCCCAGTAGCTCTTTGTAGCTACCTTGGAGCCACATGTGGTCTGCCTTAAGGAGATCATGAGCACTTGCAGGCTGGGAAGAGACCACTGTTGAGAACATTTGGGCAGCATACAGAGTCCAGCCACTGGGTCAAGCTTTGACTGACCTTGTTTTTTCCTTTCTAACTGAAAAGGTTAAAAATAAATTAGTTCTTTATATTAAAATTGTATTTTGTCATTCTTGACTGAAATAACTCTTAATATATACAAAGCTACATCTGAAGAAGCCAAATTTCACACTCTTGGTTTATTTCAAGAAGAATTTTCAGACCGAGCAGGAGATACTTACAAACATTTTATATGTTAGCTTTATTCAGTGTATTCCTTAATGTTTTTGAAAACTTGATTCAGAGAACAGAAACACTCATGTGTAGAAAGTTTATGAGATTGTAGTTTTTAAAACTGGATTTGGGCTTATGTCTCATATTGTATAGAATGAGCACTTGAAGAAGGAACATTTTCTGCACAGGATTTCAACCTAGAACTGGTCTCAATCGAGGAGTGGAAGCTACATGAGCAATGACAGCCATGGCTTTAGTTCAGACACCACCTCACTATAGGGTCATCGTGAACTGGGTGATCACGATGAAAGGTGAAGCTTCTACAAAGGACTCTGAGAGCAGCTATCATCTACCCAAAGAGTCTAGAGATAGGTAGCAGAACAGAAAGTACATTAATTCTGTTTGTGAGACTATGACACACATACTCTTTTGTCAGTGTTTTTAAATTTATTTATTTGCTCTGCTAGAGAATGAACTCAGGGTGCTGCACGTGCTAGGCAAGTGCTTTACTTTTGAGCTAAAGTCCATGTCCCTTACTTGCCTTTGGTGAGTCCTTCATAGGAGTTGTAAAGGAGTTTCCAACGACATTGAGAGGATTGAAATTTAACCTTGTGTGCAAGCCAAAAAGATGACAATTTTCACAAGTTCTTCAGTACTTTTTGTTCTCATTAGACGGTAGACAAAAGAGTAGCAGAATGTGGTAGTGCAAGCTTGCAATTCCAGTACTTTGGGAGGCTGAGGCAAGATCACAATTTGAGCTCAAACATGGGCAATTTAGGCACTTAAAATGACCATGTCTCAAAAGTTAAAAAAAATAATAATGAGAAAGTGGTGGAATGTAGCTTTTGTGAAAGCTCTGGGTTCAAACTTCAATAAAGCAGACATTCATAGACAAAAGATTGTTTAATTTATAGCACAATAATTAAGATGAGCATGTTAGCTTTGTGCCCATGTGCCTTGAAGCCAATTCAGGGTCTCAGATACATGCTGATACGCAGTGGGTTTCTCACACCTGAGGAATATCGACCTTAGAAAGTCCAAGTCTTCTATATAGAGTGGTCGCCACTTGCCTTGCTCGGGAGGTATGTGCTATATCTATCATCTAAAGCTGCTTACTATACAAATATTTGTAATCCAAAGCAGAATGGCAGTTATTATCTATGATTATTAATTCATAGTGTCAGATTGACTAGAGTAAGAAACACCTAAATAACTGGTAAAACATGAAGTTTTGAACAGGAGTATTTCCAGAGAAGTTGGAACACGAATTTTTGGCTAGGAGGGAACAATTCATCATGATGGTAAGTAGTAACCATGGAACTGATGGGTGAACCCAATTTAAAAAAAAAAAGGCAGAAAAAAGGTGAATTTGTTATCTCTCCTGGAGCTGGTGCACATTACTTCTCTTGACCTTGTACTTCAGATTTCTAGTTTCTCTAGCTTTTGAATTCTAAAATTTTACAAGACCTGAGGCCCTTGGGCCTTCGGTTTTAGGCTAAGAGTTACTACATTAAATTCCTGGGTTCTTAGGATTTAGACTTGCACTGAGACAGGCTTCTGACTTCCCTGTGTCTCCAGATTGCCAGTGGTGCATCATGAAACTGAGTCTCAATGAATATGTAAATTGACTCCTTTAATTCATTCTTTCTCTGTCTCCCTACTTCCATTCATCCTTCCTGTTGACTAATGAAATGTCACTGCTCAAAATACATGCAGAATTATAAGAGACCACTGGGAATTTGTCTCTCAGCTAGATGTCACAGTATTGTTTGGGAATCTGACATCAAACTGGTAGGTATTTAAACGTAGTTTTTATGTTAAAAAAGGACCATATAAGTCAAATTATAATGGAAGCTGTTTGAGTGTGTTCTGCTCTAAATCAATTAGTGTATAAATTATTACATGCAGAAGAGACTCATTGCCCATGTGGAACAACTTAAAATATTTTCTATAAATAGTCTCAAGGAGGGTGGGCATAGTTTTATAATCCATAGGTGTGGCTTGAACATGATTCTTTCCTTTCAAAGTATACAGAAAATTAGGAGCAAGAGAAGAGTCCATGTACTGTGAAGAAACTTGGCAACACTATTTCATCCAGGAATAAATTCAAAATCTTGAGTCATATAGCCCTGAGAGTATGTCAGTATTACATTGTGGTGACTGGGTCTTATCTAGAAAAACTCGAGAGAAAGTTCAATGATGGGTATCCCACCAAAGACATGGTTAGCACTCCTCAGCACTCTCAGTCATCAAAAACGATCAAAGGTCTATGTAGTTGCCATAGCCAAGAACTGCAAAAGTGTATATGACAGGCTAATGTAACGTGTTATTCTGAATGAGATTCCGAAACAGAAAAATAAATATTAAAACAATGAAATCTGAACAAATTATGGATTTTACCTAATAATAATCTATCTGTATTATTTAAATAATTTCAGCGAGTGTAACATAATGTAAGATAGGGGAAAGTAGGTGGAGAATGTTGGGAAACTTTTTTTAAGTAGTGCCTCAATTTTTATGTAAATTTATGCTCTTCTAAAAAAATCTATTAAAATATAGCAAAGCCTTCTATGTCTCAGTAATTTTATTCCTGGGTATATAAACAACAGAAATATGCATATAAATTTATGGCATGCATAAATAGGAATGTTCATAACATTACTATTCTTCACAGCTTTGAACTAGAAACAACCTACAAATCTTTCAGTATGTAGTAAATACGTGCACTGTGGTAGATTCACTGTGAAATTCTGTTTACCAATAAGAAAGAGTCAACTGCAACCACATATAACAACACAGAAAAATATCCAGCTCTACAAAGGAAATCACTTGACATAAGGTCGATGCTACACGATTGTACTTGTATAAAGTTTAAATAGGTATAACTATTCAGCAGGGTTTCTGACAGAAGTGTTATCACATGTGGGTGAAAATAACTTGGCCAGGACATGGGGACTTGGATATGCAGATGCTGGTCACTGTCCCATTCTTGATCTGGGTTTGGATTCCAAGAGTGCTCTAGGTAGGAAATCTCATCAGGATGCATACTCTTATGATTTCTGTAATTTTCCACATATATTTAATGCAAATTATATATTTACGTGTTATATATATCACCTCCAAAAAAGTTTTTTTTTTTGTTAGAAAAGTATTGTATTAGACTTACAGGAAGTGGAAACATGCCATGTTTGAGTCTTCCAATAACATATGATAGGATATTAAAGTAGAGATTTAAAGAAAAAATGTGAGCGGAAGATGTAAACACTAAAGAGAGTATGGGGGTTGTTGTCTAATCTTTTAAACTGAAATTCTAGTTTTATCTTTAATTATCCAAAATGATATGAAAGCCAATAGGAGAGCGAAAGAAGAGACAATAGCCATTCTTATTGGTACAGTGTTGACTGAGCTTAAGGTCACAAAATCACTGGCTGTGTATTAAAAGGGCCACCTCTCTTCTGAAATGTAAGAATATCCCGTTGTAGCATAATCAACCAGTACATGCCATCAATGGCTTCATCTACATTTTTTAGCACAATTGTAATAAGTGAGCAAGTACTACAGATTCTACAAGCCATTCTAAGCATGAACTCCACAGTAAGATTTACTGAGCTCGCTGGGGATTTAGCTCAGTGGCTTAAGTGCCTGCCTGGCAAGCGCGAGGTCATGAGTTAGATCCCCGGTACCAAAAAAAACAAAAAAACAAAAAATTTACTGAGCTCAAACTTGAGCTCTACCACTTAGTACCTGTGGAACCTTGGACACTGAAGAAAATATCCCCATGCCTCATTTCTTCACAAAGAATTGAAAATAGTAAAAACAAATACTTCTTTAATAGCAATGAAGATTAAAGATCTCTTCTTATGTTAGGTATTATATCAGTCTTGCAAATTAATTCAATAAATCATAGAACGAATACACAAGAAACTCATTTTACCCCATTTTATAACAGAAAACTCCTCAAGTGACTTGACAGAGGTCACACAGCTTGTAAATGGAAGAACAGAATTTGAAATTGAAATGTGTCACTTTCTCCTTCTCAAATCTTTCCAATACTCTGCATCTCCCTAAAATGCTTTCAATTATTAAATGGAGTTATTTTATTAAGGATGGTGTTCATTTTACTATGTTTTAAATATATTTGTAACCACCATAAGGTGATTAGAAAATTTATTACAGAGCATACATTTTTTAATGTGCATGTCTTGCAACAATAAATAATATTTAAGTCATTTTTCCCATTATGTTGAAGTTATAGAAGCAATCCTAAAAGTTAATATCACATTATTAAAGTCTCTTTTTGGTCACTATACTTCAGAAGATGAGCAACAATTCTATTATAACTTTATC
Organism: Dolichotis patagonum; assembly: GCA_004027295.1. NCBI lineage: Eukaryota > Metazoa > Chordata > Mammalia > Rodentia > Caviidae > Dolichotis > Dolichotis patagonum. Next base: position 54,581 of record PVJX010004290.1, read on the forward strand.
AGTATACTATGGAAATAACTCTTTATTTCAAAGTGCTTATATAGCAACTATTATTTGCCTGTACAAGTTGAGATATCTGTAGTGAAGACTTTATGTGTTAGTCAGGAGACATGTTTAGTGGAGCAATGTAAGAAGTAGTTCAGGACCCAGCTTACTGATAACCCTGGCTTTTAGCTGGTCTCTCTGGTAGCTATGCTTAAGAACAGTGCAGGATCAGATGCAGATCTAGTATTAGAGAAACCACAAAATAACAGTGTAATCTCTGTTCTTGCCTTGACCGTGGTTATCTGTTCCTACTTCAGCTGACCAACAAGAAATAAGGCAGACCTTATGTAGGAAAAGATAATAACACTCTGAGATCCAATGATTTGTCATATGTAATATCTGGAATGTAATAAAAAATTACTGGGCACACACAAACTAGGATTAAGAGAAAACCATAAATAGTGGACCCACTTATTGGAGTCAGATGTGGTCTTTAAAACAACTATAATCAATACATAGAGGAAAATATGTGACACAATGTCTAGTTTTGCTGAGAGAATTGGAACCAGTAAAACAATACCAAAAGATATATGTACACTTAAATACTGTAGTCATTGAAATCAAATCCCAGTAGGTGAATTCAACTACAGTCGTCAGAGATAATAAGGTAACTGGCAAATGAGCTGTTTAGAGAGAAATAAAAGGATGATAAATATATAGAGAATGACCTAAAAGATATGTATAATTTGTGGAAATGCAATGTGTTTAGAGTACCAGAAGTGTAGAAAAGAATGAATGGAACAGAAACAGTATTTGAAATGAAACTGATAAAAACTTTCCCAAAACTAAAGAAAAATGTTAAAAGTTAAATAACTTAGAAATTCTGATTCTGGTCAAGAAAAATAAAATAGAAAATGATCATGCTTAAGTACACTAGGGTAATGCTGATTATTTTTAATGTCAAAAAGAAAACACTATTCAGTCATAGCACAAAGTAACTCACTAACTGATGTTGCTAACAGTTTACATGCAAGGTCTCAAAAGAAGCAAAAGAGAGTAAAGTTGACTTGACATTATAAAATAATTCAGTGGAATCATTGTTATTAGTTTTCAAGATGATGCATTGAAATAATTTTAAAGCAGAAAGAAAGAAAAATTTTTGACATGAAAAATGAAAATTTCTCATCAGTAGATTCATATTAAAGTGAATGCTAAAAAGAAAATTTTCAGGCAGAGAAAATGATCTGAAACTTAACTAAATAGAAATACATGAAACTACAAAAAGTAATGATATGTGGAAATGTATAAGCATATACAAATATACAAACTAACAACATCAGTCATAGTAATTGTATAGTTGTGAAGGTATCTCTGAGCTGTAACAGTTTTTAAAAGACAAGATAATTGATCAAACATAGGAAATTAAATGAAAGAAATAAAACTTGTTACAAATTATGTGTTTATTTATGAAAAAAATAAAATACAGAAATTAGATTTTAAACTTTTTATCAGATACTAAGGGTTTTTGAATTTGGCAGCACAAACCAAAAAAAAAAAAATGTATTCCATCCACCCACATGGAAAGTTAACAAATCCTGCTTAAGAAATTACTATGTACAACAGTGTAAGAGTGTAATATAGTAAAATTAATCTGTTAAAATATGCAAATCTTTCACACACAGAACTTATATGCTACTGAGAGAAACTGAGGAAGCCAAAAGGAATCCTTACATAGTATGATGTTTGGAAGGCAGATATATAATATATATAGTAATTTTATACCTCTAATAATTATTACTCTCTCTCTCTCTCTCTCTCTATATATATATATATATATATATCAGTTATCTACCAATTGCTCTGTAGAATGAGTACAATAACAAAATAATTTCAGCAGGTTTTGAGTGTTTTGCATATGTGAATGTCTATGCTTATCTATTAATGATAAGTTGATAATCTCCTCTTAAAATATACATGAAAATGAAAAGTTCCAAAACAACCAACATAATCTAAAAGAGTAACAAAACTGGAAAATTTGCACTATCAGATGTCAAGATCTACTCTAATACTACAGAAACTGTGTGCCTTTGGAACAAGTATAGATATATAGATCAACAAAGAAAATGGACTTAAGAAAAAAATTCATATGTACCTAATTATCTTATTTATAATAAATACTTCTGAATTGGGGAATACTATTTTGTTTTGTTTTTGAATAGACAAAGAACTGAGTTGCTTGGAAAGTTAGAAATCTGCACCAGTAAAATTGAATCTATACCCCTAAGTTATATTAAAAGAATAAAACTCTAGATTGCCATTTTATTTTCAAGAAAGAAACACAAACAAATATCTTCATTACTTCGGTAGGGAGGAATTTTTACACATGATATTGCATAGCACCAACCATATTTAAATAAATGATAAAAATGTGCCATGTGGAAATGAACTCCTGTTTATCAAAGGATACTACTTGGATAAAGAAAATCAGGCAACAATGCAGAAAATTATCATCAACACAAATGCATGTAAATATGAGTGAATGCTTTCTACCTATTAATAACAGAAAAATAGCCAACCAAATGAGAAACTTACCAATGGTTTCCAGGGTGCTAGTGATTGTGTATGCTTTGTATATGCTTGGCAAACACTGCACTTTCAAGCTATACTCCTACCACACACAGGAGACTTAAAGACATTGAACAAAAGTAAATAAACAAATACCAGCAGATACATGGAAAAATAGTCAATATTATCATAAAAACACTTAAACCCACTGTAAAATACAAACACACAATTCACAAAATTGCTTAAATTAGAAAAAATTGACCTATTCAAACTCTCAGGAAAAGTGGGTAACTGGGATTTTCATACGCCATTGGAGGGCATGTCATTTAGCTAAATAATTCTGAAAAAATGGCTTGGCAAGATCTCTAAAGCCATAGAAACACATATTTATTTTTCTACCAGTTCCACTACTAGTTATATACTCAACAGAATCATATTCTTATGACTGATTAAGTTATCTATAATAAGGTTTGTAATAGCATCATTTGCAATGACCTTAAAGTGAGAGGCATTCAGACTGACCATTAACTGTGCTTAAATGAGTGCGTTTTCATAGACTCCTACAATAGGTTACTATCTAACAATGAAAGTGAACAAACTGATGCACAAAAGAAAATTCACTAATTCACAGTTCAATAGTGAGTAAAGGAAACAATATTAAAAAGATAGCATACAGTACTCTTCTGTTAGTGTTTTATGCCATGGTCTATACCTGTAATCCAGCCATTAGAGAAGTTGATGCCTTGACAATTTAGTGGGACCCTAGCAATCAACCAGTAGTGCTGAGTGTTGGGAACCATTGAGGCTGTAAATTGAACACAGGTGTTGAGCTGCAGCAAGGCTGGGGCATGGCTGAGCTGAGACCACAGAGTTGCCTCAAAGGGCAAAATAAGGCCACAGCTGAGGACACCTGGCTCCAAGCCCAGTTAACAAGATAGAGATTGTAGCTGCAGGCATTTTACTCAGTAGTCAAAGTCAATCTGGAGACTTCCTCGTAAGATACTTCTAAATTAACATAAGGTAATTTTCCTAATTTAACATAATCTGTTACTTGGAAAAGTCCTTGAACCATTCCCCAGGTACTGCTCAGTGTCCTGTGTTTTCCACTCTAACCCCTTCCTTGTTTGAAAATTAAATAAATATGGGCCACCCAGAGACATTCTTATCTCAGCTCCCAGAGTCTCGGTTTTAATCCTTCTGGAGCTCTAAATTCATGCCATTTGTCTCAATTATTTAAGCCTTTTCCCTATACTCTTCCGGGAGACTGGGGATGCTGTCCAGGTCCCGGATAGCTGAGGAGGTAATTCCATGCTCTGTGAGTACAGTGTCTAGCTATGCATCCACACACACAGGAACACACACATGTATGCGTACGCAAAGTGAGAGTAGTGGCAACACTAGGAAAGAAGCATCAAGGGTGCTTCTTTTGGACGTTTGATGTGTCCTGGCTCAGTTTCAGTAGTGGTAAGTAGACATGTTAATATAGCTAAATTAAAATGTAAGTGATTTTCTGTGTCTGTTAAATTTTAACCAAAGCTTGTTAAAATGCATCCAACTTGTTACTGACCCATTTCAGTATAGTTTTATGCCTTCCTTATACATTCAGGAATCAAGGAAGTAAAAGGTAGTTTTTTGAGAACAAATGATAACAGCAAAGTTTAGAATGGAAATCGCTGCATGTGAATCCATTTGAACTACTGAGCAATGCTAATTGATCCTCGGAGCGAGCCTTGGGAATAGTCATGGGATTGGAAAGATTGCAGTTAGCATGATTGATCCCACTGACAGCAGGACTGCACCATCCATAGAGTTCATAAAAACCATTCAAACTCTCTTGCAGATGCCATTGTCCCCAGGCATTTACAGCAAGCAGAGGAGACAGGAAAAAGGAAGAGTTTTCTGTCAAAGAGAGTATCCTTGCGGGAATCACAGCCTCTAAACTGGATTGCTGATGATAAGCTTGGAGTAACACCTGCTTTGCTGCCCAGAAATGTGCCCCCAACAATTTTATGTGTGTCAGACACAGAGATGGAAGACCTAGGTCACTTTATCTGCTGTAGATGAGCTATCACCTTGTTGGAGATGTGGTAGCAACTTAATGGACTCACAGGAATAAAAATATAATTACACTGTGAGAATTTCTCCAACTACATGGTTGACTTTGGCTTCATATGCAAAAGAACAAAGCGCACTGTTTCTTGTTCTAACAAGTGTAGAGAAACTGACCAAAATCTAGACTATGAGAGCCTTGCAGTTAGATAGGAAGGTTAAAATTTGCATGAATTCATCTGTTATATTTAATGCATTGTCCAGTTTTCTCACCTTTACAAGATAGATCTTGTCTTTCTTTTCTGTCAGAAGAAGCAGCATGGAGAATCAAGATAAATCAAGAGACTAATACCAAAATAAACCATAAATTCAACACCTCCATTAGTTGTTTTATCCAAAAAAATAGCAGAAATAATTATGTGGAAATGAATTAACCATACCTATCAGTAAAAGTAAGATAGTAAATATACATAAGCATTTTAAAAATATAAACAAAATTAAAACATATCTAGTATATTATTAAATACTCAGCAGATATCACCTGTCAATATTTGTTGAATGAAAGTCTAAATCTAATTTTATAACATCTTTTTAAATTAGAGAGCAGTTAATTTGAATGCAGTATTTAAAAATTCAGGAAATTAAAATTAAATACCTACTTTGAAGGAAAAAGGTATGAAAAATTAACTTCATGGGAAATGTCTATTATGTCATGGATTTGAATTCATTGAGTTGATTAGAAAATTCTCTGTATTTTTTGTCAAGTTTGTATGCTTCATCCAATAAGAAAAAGAACAACAACAAGTTTTTGAAGGCTACTGCATGTAGCATGTTTTGTACTTGGTATTAGAGGTAATTCTATGAATTTTATAATTGTAGTAATATTATCATGTACTAATATGGTAATGAAATTAATCTATTCCTACATTTTCCATTGCTCTACTAATATATGAATCCCCCTTTTCCCACACATCACTGAAAAATACTCTGTTTAGACCTCCCCACACATCACTGAAAAATATTCTGATTAGACATTTTGGCACCATAGAACTCATCAGCTCAGATTGGATGTCAGTGACGTCCAATCATGGACTTCCTTAAAACATATCCAAGTCACAAGGCCTTTACTTAACATATTTTTCCTAATGATTGTCTACATGCGTTAATTACATCGAATAGTCTTCATTTGTGTTCTCCATCTTTTTCCATTCTATACTCAGCTCTATCAACAAGGTTCCCTTGTTGTCTAACTTACAATTGGGAGTGGCCAGTGAGAAGCACTGACAGCAATTTGGAAAGAAGAAAGAGAATGAGGTAATAAATTTGTGGACCTTTCTCCAAAGCAGCGCTGCTGACTCACAGGTTCGACTTGGCTGTGCTTTCCATCAGTGACCAGAGCACTTGTTAGGGACTTGTCTTGATTGTTCTTTGTCTGGGTCCCACTGACAACTCTATTCTTGTTTTCTTCAAGCTGAGGGACTGTAATAGGACATAGCTCTTTATAATGGTCCCATAGTCAAAATAATTTTAAATATATTTTTCATTTCATTTTCCTCAATTTTATTCAATTTTTCTCATTCCTTTTGGGACTCTGACCTATTAGTGCAATATACTGGGCATTTTAAAGGACCAAGAATATATAAGAAGAATGAATCTTAAATGATTGCTCTAGGTAATTTGGAACTCATGGATAAAAGCTCAAGAAAGAGTCTCATGAATATTCAATTCAAATGCATCAGGAGCTCTGTAAAAGAGGAGATGAATAGTGGAATCATTACAGTAACATTATTCTTCAGATCTCAGAATAATAATCTCTTTTCAGGCAAGTGTTTCTTGAACTTTAAAAAGAAAATAAAACTATCAGATATTCTTGTGGCATGGAGCATCTGTAATTTGTAGCTGCAGTTAGATACTGCATGTCTTTATTTGATTAACATTGGTTTTACCATTGGACATGAAGCCTTGAAGCAGAGAATGTGTCTGCTTTTTCCTAACACTTAGTACTATGCATAGCACAGAGGAATACCTAGAATTTCCCTTGTTGAATATTTAACTGAGTAGATAGATGAAAAATTACAGTGTACATGGTGAAAAATTTTAACAAGTGCAAACTGGAATAAATGATTACTTAACACCATGCCCTAAATGCATGCCCATACTTCACTTTGGCTATTTCTATGGAAAATTTTCTCCAAAGAAACAGACCAAGTGCTTAGGAGTAGACTGATCAATACTTAATAACTTGGTCTGTATCCAAATCAGAATTTCAGCATCATTAAATGATAAGAATTCTAGGCCATATTTTGATTAACATGATTGATTTCATCATGGAATGAGGCCTGATGACAACCACAGTCCCTTGCTTTAGCTGAAGACATCTGACATCTTTTAAGGCTCATTCAGATTTGCATGCTTCCTGCCAAAAGCATGAGCCCCCAAGGGTATGGATGCTTATGGCTTTCAAGCTTTCTATACCACTTTCCTCTGTTACATGGCTAAAAGTCACTTGCTTGTCCCTGCCCTGAGTTTCTAATCCTATAGATCCACTGATGGCCCTTGGTAGAACTTTGCCTTCCATATTCATAAGTTCTGCCTCTGTATATTCATCCATCCTCTGAGGAACTATTTAAGAAATAAAAGTGTCCATGCTGAATATCTAGAGACTTATTTCCTTGTCACTATTCCCAAGCAACACAGTATGACAACTATGTACTTTTGTAGGGTACAAGCCATTATCAAGAGTCCAGAGTTGATCTGAAGTATTCAGGAAGATGTATGCATGTTATATGCAAATACTACATTATTTTGGGGAAGGACTTTAGATTTTAGTTCTCATGAGAGATTCAGGATTCACCCTCTGATGAATAAGGAGCAACTTTATGAGAACCCCTGCACTGAGTTATTGTCCTCAGAATTCCTATGTATTTATGTACAACTGTTTTCACAACTAATATGATTCATTCATAGTGTTTGTATTTTTCTTTTAGTCTGTTTCTTTGATCTTGAATATTGAATTTCAGCTAAAATTTATGGCAAGATTTCAGTTAATGAAACTTACAAAAACAAAAGAAAAAATTCTAACCTTGTAAAACTTACATTTAGTTTATTACCAGAAATGCTAAAATAATGTTTTGTGCTTAGTTTTAGAACTTTCCTTGGATATGTTTTTGAAAATTATTCGTGGTGATGTCTTTTCGTCCAATTCACTCACTATCCACTTGTAAGGTTACTAGAAAAATTAAGAGATATTGAAACTAAATATGTTTTTATCATGAAAAAATTACCTTGTTGGATATATATTTTATTTATTGAATATTTCTTTGAAATACACTCTGATATTTCTTTCCCACATAAATGTTTGGTAATACCAAAGACAGTGTTTAAGTTTCTCTACCTCCCATAAAAAATTGCTGTAGACTGATCTCAGGCCTTCCTTGATGTTTGATATTAAACTATTGTGAAAAACTTACATAAACCAAATGGAAAATATACTACTAGAAATTATAGAATCAGCTTCGTGGAAAATTTTCATTAAACAACCACTATTTGGTTTGTTTCTAAAATAGTTAAAGCTAGCGAGATCAAAAAATTATCTTGATATTTTGTTTATATTATTTTTTCTATTTTTACTTCCACACAAAGATAGAAAAATTCTTGTACCTCTCTGTAAGTATTTCCTTAGTAGGACATTATATCGAGACCATTATACAATATAATTTAAAAGTTTTAGAAATCCTGATTATTTAGATGATTAGAATGACAAGAACCTCATGTTCTTTCTCATATGTGGAAGCTAAAAGAAAACTGACTCAAAAGTAGAGTTATGCTTGTTAGAGGCAGGGAAGTAGGAAGGGATTATAAAGGGATTACAAAGTATGTGGATAACGATCTACATTTGATAAGGGTACACTTCAGTGTGCAAGTGTAGAGAGCGCACTTAACTGTCTTAATATCTACAGTTCATATATATTAACTTAGCTGTTAGCCATCTATTTTGAGAACCTAGGCTCACCTGTTTATATTACAGTAGTATCATACTTCAGTAATGTGTTAACAAATGTCTAGTCATTCAGTTGCTTATCCCATTTATGGAGGGGATAAGATAAAAATGCTTGGTTTCACAGTATCAGAATCCAAAAGTAAACACCTCTCAGAAAGTGAAGAATTTCTTCCCAAATTTTGCCTAAGACTTTGAACTCTGGCATTACAATGGCATAACCTTGAGTGGCTATCTGAGTTCTCCCATTAAGAAACCAGGTGATCTTGGGTCCTTCCCTAACCTCTGTGATTTTCAATTTTCTTGCCTGTAACACTGGTTTGATAACAGCTCTTCAAAGGATTGCTTTGCACTAAATCAGGTATAAAATCTCATACAAAATCCATCGCACAGGGTTGTAATCAATGTTAGCTTTGTGATACTGTGACAGATTAATTATACACCTTTAAATTTGTTGACAGAGTGAGAAAACTGGAAAACAAAAAGAGGTAGACACAAAGAACCCTAGAACATTTCCATCTGGTGTATCACTTTGTGTGTAAAGAGCCACTTGTTTAGAAAGATACCATAGGAAGCAGTGACTCTGGGTCAAAGACATCTAGAAAACATCTCATGTCTTTTAAGGCACTGAAGTTTTTTTTTTAATTAGTAAATTTGTGATACATAATAAATAGGTTCATTGTGGGGATTTGTAGAACATACACTTCCTATCTAGATCTTTTTACTCCCCTTTTCCTCCCCTTTCTCCCATATGCCACATACTGATGACCTTTTCCCATCTCCACAAAGTCTGTCTCCCTATTTCTGTCTTTTATTTTGCTGTTTCAATCACTTCAACATTGGGTTTGTCCTATGTAGTATTTATCCATATGTATATTTGATTTATTATGGGATCAAAGTGAATCTGTTTTCCTACAAATGTCTCCAATCTTATCATTATGCCTGAATAGTACTCCATTGTGTATGTATAATACATTTTCCTTACCCACTCATCTGTTCATGAACATAGGCCACCTCCAAGACTTAGCTACTGTGAATTGTGCTGCTCATCACAATGCATGCATCAGCCCAGCATGGCGGTTCACATCTGTAATTCCAGCACTCAGGAGGCTGAGGCAAGAGAATTGCTGCAAGTTTAAGACCAGCTTTGGCTACAAAGTAAACTCAAGGCCAGCTTGAACTGCATAGCAAGACCCTGTCTCAGAAAGACAGAACGAATGCATCACTGTAATGTCCTTAAATCTTGGGAGAAGACATATAAAGAGCTAGAGCTGAGTCAGATGGAATTTCTATTTCTCTCTTTTGGAGGAAATCTCCCTACTGTCTTCCATAGTAATACTACCAGTTTATATTCCTACCAATGATATAGCAGCATTCCTTTTTCTCAATGAGCTTTCCAATCTTTGTTATTTCTTGAGTTCTTGATGTTACCTATTCTTCCTGGAGTAAGATGAAATCTCAGTGTTGTTTTGATTTGCTGAATAGTTTTTTTTTTTCACATCACTATTGGACATTTGCACTTATTCTTTTGAGAAATACATATTCAGTACAAATGCTCATTTTTGATTGAGTGTTTTATTTTGGGGGTAAGCCTAATTTTTCGAGGTTTTGATGTATCCTATTTATTAATCCTCTGTCTGAGGAGAAGCTGACTGAGCTGAGGTGTTCTGGAAAATGTTCAAGGTATTTCCCAGCCCTTCTAACACTTCCTAAATGTGCATCTCATACAGTATCAATTATATTACGGAGCGTTTGGTGAAACACGCTGGTCCTATCTTACTTGTTGGGTGAAAGTAGGAAAGGAATTACCAACTAATAATGCAAGGAAATTAGACATAGAACACATAGGAAATTTACAAGCAGAAGGGCCATCCTGACATGCTGCACATTACACCCACGTTACTCTTCTTTGATTTAAACAGCAATGGCAGCTTCAAAAAATGTAAAATGTAAATGGTAAAAGACAATTTTATAAGCATTGGCATGTGTCTGAAATGCTGGGATAAGACAGTGTCAGCACATTCTGCATGGTTAATTGGTTGTCATTGTGCATGTTCATTGCAAATGGGGCCTTTTGCTCCTAATCTAAACACCCATTTTTGCCTAATTATATTGTGTATTTACATTTCACATTATCTTTGTTCACACGTGGAAATCCAGCTGGTGACCTAGCAGGAAGTCCCTTGAAGCCATAACTCTTAATTACCTTCCCCGGAGTCAGAGTGGTTTGAATTGAGAGGTAGTCAGAATGCGTTAGAAGAAGGATGCTGTGAGAGTGCACAGATGCGCGAGCCCCAGTGCTTTTGATCTGTAAGTTCTTGCTCAGTATTTTATGGTAGTTAGTAGGACAGGCTTTAGATCCAAATAGAGCTGGGTTCCAACAAGCTCTAGTGTAAACGAGTTTATATGACTGGGAAAGGTTCCTTGATCTCTCCGTGCCTCAGTTGCTCAATAATTAAATGGAAAAATATCTAATACTCCCAGCTATATAACTTCAGAGAAGTAAAAAATATGGAGATATATATTATATTATATTATATTATATTATATTATATTATATTATATTATATTATATTATATGTACATATTCTGAAATATAGGTTATGCTCACTTATGGAAGTTTTTATTTTTATAATTTTAAAAATTATTTCCTTACAGTGAAAAATGCTTAGTTGTAGCCAAAATATTATGTGTGTTTAAAGAAAGCTTTCATTATTAATAATCAAATGGCTAATTTCAGACCTTATCAAGATGAATTATCAATTGAAGTCTTCTGTTCTTTTCAAAAAGTGCTATTGCATTAGTTTTTAATAGTTAATGTTAAAATGTATTTTTTCTTCTGTATATTTTAACTAATTCTAAAAAAATATACAATTTTCCCAATGCTTAAGAGGTTTTAAATGTTATTAAATAAACCACTGAAATGAAAATCAATATGTCATCAGAAATGCCCTTGACCCCACCCACCAGCCTTCTAAAAACCTGGCATTTGTGACTCACAGATGATCTAAAACCTCTGTGCAAGAATGATCGTCTTTGTTTTCAGCTGTACACATTTCTGGTTTTTCAGCCAAAGCATCTTGCCAGAAGCTGTACGTAAATGCTAACTATGTGAGGCAAGCTTGTGTCCTATTTGTAGAATTATTAGGTCCACAAATGTGCATACAAAATGAGCAAAAATAGAATTTAAAATTCTACAAATTACCAGAAGCACATGAGAAAATTTATACTGAGTTCTTCAGAAATTTTTACAAGTGAAAACATATTTTATATTAGTAACAAGACAATCTGGTTTAAGTAATAAGCCTGTTTCTCAGTAATAAATTGAATTAGAGAAATAAACCTCTAATATCACATTCACATATTTTTCTTCTATCAAAAGTGACTCTGATAATACTATTTACCTATTAACAATCTGTCTCTCTCACTATCTTGACTCCAGGTAATCTCCAAGATCTGTGGATATTTTCACACTTTGCTTTCATTCTTTGTATGACAATCCAGTTTTAAACATCTGATTAGTAAACAATATTTTATGTATCTGTATGTATGTGTGCATGATGTAAAAATTTCTTGTTCAGCAAATGCAAAGAGTGACTATAATTTTCTTTTATGACTGTAATAATAGTAGTATATGAAGGCATGAAAAGAATAGCAGAAGGGTAATGTTTCATAAATGTTAATTAAAATGTTAATGATTGAATTTCTTTCACTTACCTATTCTCTTTTAATCCCTTTCAGGTTTTTATAAGCCTACTTAACAATTCCAATACCACTTGGCTCATGAACTTTTGTATTTTTTGTGCAATTCTCATATATATATATATATATATATATATATATATATATATATAGTTTTTAAATTTATTTCTAATTTATATTCAGCAAACTTAAAATAGTATGTAATGAAATAATTCTTATTAAAGATCATCAATACAGGAATAATTTCTTGCATTTACACGCAGCGATAGCCTTCTAAACCTCTTCTTGACATAACACGTATTATGTATTCTGATACTTTGAACGCTCCAAAGTTTTAGCTTCAAACCTATTTTCTTCACTTAATTTTCATATCTGGTGAAAGTAGTGATACTCCTAAATTGAATAAGAGAGGATAAGTTCCAAACTCTAGAATACAAAATGTGTGACATTTCAAATTGAACTAAAAATAAACTTTAGGTAATCTAAAAAAAAAGAAAATCAATTATACTATGATTTTTGAAAATTAAATTCAAGCATGGAGTAAAATCACATAAGGTTTCTGAACAAATCAAAAGAATTATGTCTGATAATATTATGTATTTTATGGTGGAATTCAAATAATGTAACTGTAGGCAATAACTCCACAGTTGCTCTTACAGTGGGTTGAGTCCCATGGTAATTTAGAAATTGTGAGAAGTTGGAAATGTTAAAACAACCTACCTAACATTATAGCTCAGTCTAGCCTACTGTAAATGTGATCAGAATAGATATAGCAACCTATGATTATGAAATCTATTTTATAATATGGTGATGAATAAATTATGTAATTTACTAAATGCTATACTGAGAGTGAAAAACAGAATACATGCTTATTTTTGCACCCTGTAAGCTAAAAGTCATAAATTGAACCGCTGTAAGTCAGGAGCCACCTGTATTTATGTCCTATGTTATGTAGTAAAGCCTTGATCTTCTGGAGATTATTTTTTTTCATGCTTGCATCTGTTTTCAGACTCAATTTTATTGGCCGAGGATTGTGTTACTGATCACATATATTACACTGTTTAAGAAGCTTCATAGGAAAAAACACTGTTTAATCTAATTTTCAGCAAAAATGTGAAGAAAACAAAGCAAAACAATAAAGATAATGCAGAAATTACCTCAATCAATCACTTCTTTCTGCAGCTGTCTTGTAGAGGAAGAAGATGCTCCATGAGACACAGAGTCATTCTAGGATATATGTGAGGCTGTTTGTGAGCCCCAACCACTCCCATCTCCTTGGAAAGTTTTCATAGATGGACATTTTCTACTGCTAGGTTAGACACTCTGATGGGTTCCTCTCTGTAGAGTAGATATGGAATGGTTTAGCCTTTTTTTCTGATTGTAACTTTTGTGTTGTGTATCTGTAGTGATTTATGATATATTTCTTCAGTTTTGAGAAACCTGTCTGAATTACAAGGAGTGAATTCAAAATGAAGAGAAAAAACAGAGAAATTCACATATGCTGTCTAAACTTAGCTTCACCTCTATCTTTTTTTGTTTTGGTCATGTTGCTCATTATTTTTCCCCTTCTTAAAAATAACTACAGGTAGGTGTTTCCATTGCGCTTTTATTTAAATCAAGGAGACTAACCATTCTATCCGTAATTTGCATGGGTGAATAGCTGTGGAAGTAAGAATAAACCCAAGTCAGTTAACATAAAATTCCATTCTTGGCCAATGGAAACTAAACATACTTGGACTAATAAAAATATCTGGCAGTCATGTGATTTAGGCTGTTTGTTATCTTGTTACTAAGTCCCTTGAGATTCTTATATAGTCCCCTGATATTCTTATATGTATCTTACATATTTTCCCTTATGTAGATTATCTTTTTAATTTTAAGTTTATCCTTAATCATACAGAAGTGTCTCAACTTGTTGTAAAATTATTTGTCTGTTTTTTGTTTTATTGCTTACATTTTGGGGTCAAGTATTTTTAAAAATTCATTGCCTATATCAATGCAGAGAAAACTTCCTTGTGTTTTCTTTTAGAATTCTTAGAATTTCAGATGCCTTGACTATCATTAGTCTATTATTAACTAGTTTTTATAAATGGTGTAAGATAAAGGTACAGTATTTGTTTCATTTGTCTTAATTTTTACTAGTACTGAACATGTTTGCAGTATACCTTGTAGGGAGTTGTATCATGTTCATAACACATCTTACGTCCTATTTTAATTTCCCCCTCCCAACTCTTGGTCACCTTTCCTTTGCACAAGATCTGTCACCCTAATTCCTATTATCTATGCTTTATTTTGCTGTTTATTTATATTTTGGCCTTCTCATATGAGAAGTTCTGTGATATGTAAGCTTGTATGTATAACAAACATTATGGTCTCAAGGAATATTTATGTTCCTACATATGACTCATGCATGTCCATTTTTAGGCCAAAGTAGTGCTCTATTGCATATACATACCACATTTTCTTTATCCATTCATCTGTTCTTCATTCATTCATTTGTTAGTGAACAAATAGGCCACTTCCAGTGTATTATGAAGTGTGCTTCTGTGCATATGCATGGATCACTGCAAAATTCTATCTTTAACATTTTTGAGAAGATACTTTAAAAGGGGAATAACTGGATTGAGTTGAATTTCTATTTTTTAGGAGTTTTTTTTGAGGACTCCCCATATGGGTTTCCAAATGGGTATACTTTGCCAACAGTAATGTAGAACAGTTCCTTTTCCCTCACAGCCTTGCTAACAGTTTTCATTAATTGGTTTCTTGATGACAGCCATTCTTTATGGAGTAAGATAAGTATTGTTTGCTTTTCATTTTTCTAAGGCTAGAGATCCTGAACATTTTTCATATATTGATCAATCATTTGCACTTTTGAAAAATGACTATTAATTTCATTTGCGTGATTTTTAAATTGGGTCTTTAATTTTGAGGGATCCGGGTTTTTTGTTGTTGTTCTTTATAAATTTTAGTCATTAATTCTTGGTTTGAAGAACAGCTAGAAAATTTTTTCCCATTCTATACACTCTTTATGCCTTCTGTTGGTTGTTTCCTTTGCTTTACAGAAGTTTTTAAATTTGATATGATCCCATTTGTTAGGTTTTGTTCATCTGTATGTAAATGTATCCAGTTTCTCAACATTACTCAAAACTATCCTTTTGTTCCTATGTGTTTTGGGCACTTCTGTTGAAAATCAATTAATCATAAATACGTGATTTTTTTCTGTTTTTTCCCCCAGTGGTAATCATGTATTTTGCTATACTGAAGTTGTACTGCTTTGTATACTATAGCTTTGCAAGGAAATAAACACCTTGATTTAACAATAAACAAAAAACCTGAATAGTTATTTCTCAAAAAAAGACAGACAAATGGCCACTGAGTATATAAAAAATGCTCTGCATTTAGTCATCAGGGAAACACAATTTAAAACCACAATGAGATATCACCTCACATGTACCAGAAATGTTATTGTGAAAAAGACACCATAAAGTAACAAATGGTAATAAGGTGTAGAGAAAAACTCAACCCTTTGTAAACCCTTGTGGAAATATAAAAGACTACAGCCATTACAGAATTATCATATGATCCATTATCTGGGTTTCATTTCTTATACACTTATACATCTCAAGGATGTGAAACTAGTTTGTCAAATAGATATCTAGACTCCAATGTTCACTGAATCATTATTAGAAGTAAACAAATTATGAAATCAAACTAAATGTCCATCAACGGATGAATGAAGAAAATGTGGTAAGTTTAAACTATGCAATATTACTTAGTTTTCAAAAGGAAGGAAATTCTTTCATTTATGACAACATTAGTGTGCTTGGAAGGTAGTATGCTAAGTTAAATAAGCAAAGCACAGGAAGTCAAACATGATACATTTATATGCAAACTACAAAACAACCATTTGTATAGAAGCAAAGAGCAAAATAATGGTTACCAGAGGCTGGAAGATAGGGGTGGAAGTAAGAGATGTTAGTCATTGAAGACAAAGCTTCAGTTGGGGAAACTAATGCACAAGTAGCTATAGTTAATGACAATATATATTCCATTTCAGTGATTGCTAAGACAATAAATTCAGGGTTAGGGTTCTAACTATTAACAATCATAATTATTTGTGGTCATAAATATGTTAGGTAGATTAATCATTCCACATTGTACACATCTATAGTAATATCACATTATATCCAATAAATAGATGTCACTCTATTGTCATTTAATATTAAAAATTTTAAAAATAGTCAAGAGACTGAAGATGAATATATATTAAAGAATTTTTAGACACGTTTTTAAAACCCCAACTAATACAGAAAAAAATCATAAAATGTAGCTTTAAACTATAATACTAGTAGCTACTTACAGATTAAGGTCTTTTAAATTGGTTAAAATTGATTTCATCACAGATGATTGAACAACAAGCTCAATCAAGTGACTTAGTTTAACCAAATCATCAGTTGTGATGACAAAAGAGAGATCATGGTTATACAGATCTACGTTTCCTTTTTGGAGCTGTCCTTTCTAGACTAATGCCTCGTTCCATGCTCATTTGCATATACAGAAATGAAACAGACAGAGAGATATAAAGCTAATAAATAAACCACTGTTGTTTCTCTAAGCTGTGAGAAATAACATAGAAACTATTCAACTGAGAAGTTATTGATGAAGATGCACTAGTGAACTGTTTATAGTACATTTTAATTCACGATGAATATTTTTACTATGGTGGAGCTGATAATAAATTGTGTATACTAACATGTAGATATAGAAGTTGTTCTGGCATTTTGTTTTCAATACAATTTATATCATTAAATCCAATAATTCTATAAACAGTGGATACTAATCCTACTCTCCTATGCAGGAATGTCAAAAGGATACCGTAAGTGAAACCACCTTTAAATTATGGAATCACAATCGTCTATAGTGGCTGGAGTTGACTTTTTCCCAAATGGTAGATGCTATGACTCTCCACACTACCTTAAAGGGTCCACTGCTACCAGAATGTTTCATGGGGTGCTCTTAAACATCATCCAACATGAGCCAATATTTCACTTTAACTACAGTTCTGGGAAACACAAATGGAGATGTTGGGCTGGAAATATACGAGGTGTAGTGGACAGGGGGTTGTTCTGATTTTGAATCCAGAAGATCACAGGAAAATACGCATGGCTCTGAAACTATTTCCGTATGTTTCCTGATCCATACCTTTCAGGACAGGAGACATGGTGTTATCTTGATTAATGCCTTCATCGTAAATATATGATGAATGGGAACTTACATTCGTTCTGATCCTTTCTCAGTGTAGCAAGATCAAAGCAAGTATATTTATTCTGCTGTGAATTTTTCTTTTTTTATCTTTTGTAATGCAAAACATGACCCATTTGTACAGAAGCTCTATTATATATGTCTAAAAAGAAAGAAAAAGATATTTTCTAAGGTAAAATCCTCTTTTCTTCCTTAAGATATATTTTTCCCTCTTAATGTGAAGGCATTATAGAAATCATCATTTCTTTCTTTTTTATTCATTTATGGTGTGTTTTGGGAAATAAAAGAGGTAACATTTATCATTTAGGTTGAAACTGATTTTTCCTAAATTTCTGCATTCAAGGGTTATTCTGTACTTACTTATTCTTTAAATATCCAGTGAACATTTACATATCAATTTACAGATAAATTCTTAGCAGTGGATACCTCCAACTAAAGAGAAGGTGTATTTTATGTTTGTTATCTATTGAGTTCACACTTGATGTTAAAGCAATTTTTATTTTTCCTTAATTCTCAAGAAATTGATTTTTTAAAAAATATCAAACTTCTTAATGTTTTTATTTGTGTTTTTTAATTACAAGATGGCATTGAGTTTATCTTTATTCGCTTTTGAAAACTTGTTTACTTGCCTTTTCTTTATCCATCTTTTCCCTATGACCACTTGAATATTTTTTGGGGGGGTTCATCTTTATCTACTTAAAGACTATTTTTATAGTAAGAAAAATATGCTTTCATTATATGTAATTTTTAAAAATAATTAGATTACACTAATTAGATAATTGATTATTGCAAGGGTCTCTTGAAGATTTGTTTCCAAGGAAATTTTTTATAAGCATACATATACTGTAAATATTTATATAACTTAATCACCTATATTCATTTAGACAACTTGATGGTTTTATTTAGTAAAGTTTATGTGAGAAGAGTTTATCATCATAAAAATATTAAATGGTAAAAGTAATCTAATTTAGTATGCACATTTTTAACTCAAAGAAAATTGTTTTCTGCATAAGAAAGGCAGATTAATAGATTTAATTTCCCCCAAAAATGTGTAGCTGCTTTACCCAATAATATTTATCTAACTGTCTGTAAAATAGTAACATTAAATTTGGTGAAAATTTCTTAAGACCCTGAGTGACAGTTACCCATAAAGTTACTATGATGTCTCTTTACTGGTTAAGAGTAAATATCTAATAACATAGTCAGTGTGAAAACAAGTTACCACATAACATTTCTAAATTTCAGTCTACTTTTTCCACTTTTCAAGACTTTCCTATTAAAATGAGCAAATTAAATTCAAAGAAGTGATTTTAGTTCAGGAAAATCGGTATCCTGTATATCAAATTTTTTCCATGGAGAAATTTTCACTCTTTTCTAGAAAAGATGATTTCCTAGGTAACAATTATTTACTTGCTTCTGATAATTACTGTCATGGTAATATAAGGTGATACTATTGATCCATCCTGTGTGGAGCCTGTGGTTTTATTTAATTCCTATGCAATAAAAGTTTTGTGAGTCATTTTCCCTTGTGATACACACTTTGCAACTGAATCAGGAAGCAGGAGATATTCGAGTCATTTTATTGAATTGAATTGAATTTACACGACAAGGTTTGGCCAGCTAATCCCTTCACTATAAAGACACAAGAAGTTGGTAAATAACCCTCATTATGATATTTTCTAATTTTTATGATTAAACACCAGGTCTCATTTTATCAGACACTTTTAGTTAAAATTACTTAGAAAACCATTGGACAGTTACAGGGTTTGGTCAACTAAGAACGTGGTTACATAGACTTTAAAATGCTGAAACAGCAGGGTAAGTACATTCACAATCTATATATGCATCAAGTTCTGACTGCCAAAAAGACAAAGGCTTCGCAATGTCTTAAGGGAGTCAGAGAGAGACATTCTATAGAACAGAGCAAGCTAACGGTCCTTAGGGACATAAGCGCCTGCTATGGATATTGTGATACACACTGTACTGAAGGACATAAATAAAATGTGATGGAAATAGAAGGCAAGAGAAATGCTCCATTTCCATGGGGACATATAAATATAGTGATAATATCCTAACAGCAGTTATATAACATTTTGTCAAAAGCCATTGTAAAGTGGAAAATTGGAACTGAATGTTGTTCAAAAATGAAAGTCATGCTACCCATCAGGTTTGAAATAGGTGACAGATTAAAAGCTAAAGGCTTCTATTTTTAAATTGAAAACCAAATGGTTGGGATGATAAGCTAAACATGAGATTGAATGTTAATAAACATTGCTTTGTTCTAACAATAGGAATCTGGAATTCGGGTGTTTTGTGTTCTGAGTGCCGTATACTATCCGAACTCGGTGTGGTGAAACTTAATTCTCATTGTGACAGTATTACAAGGTGCAGCTTTTTGGAAAGTGATAAGGTTATAGGGCTATGACTTCATGAATAAATTAACTCCACTAGGAAACAAGCATCAGAAAGTTGCTTTCTTTCTCTTGTTCTCTCTGTCCTGCCTTCTGCCCTGTGAGGATTAAACATTAACAAGGCACCATATGTTAGTAACAGTGCCTCTCCAGACATCAAAGCTGTCCTTGCCTGACCTTGAACTTCCCAGCCTTCATAAAGTTAGAAAAAAACCAAGTTTTTCTTACTTACAAATTACTCAAATTTGGGTATCCTGGTAAGCAACATAAGTGGTCAAGACAGGGTGTTATAAAAGGAGCTAATATGAGAAGCATTCGTCCAATTTGAGTGTATCCTTGTAGGAGATTCAGAAAAATGCACCAAGGAAAGACTACATGAAGACACAAGAAGATGGGTGTCTCTAAGACATAGAGAGGAGATCCAACACAAACTAACCCTGCTAACTGCTTAATCCTGTATGTCTGGCTTCCAGAACAGTGACACAGAAATTTCTGTTATTTAAGGAATTCGGTGGTGTTTTCTTATAGCACTCTTTACAAGTTAATACATCAAGATTCATGCATAATTTTATTCTAAGCCTTTACTTTTACATTCAGCATAATATGTCTTCTTTCAAGTTCAGTTATGCTGAAAACTCCTCTATGAAAGTGAATTCTGTTCTATGATTATCAAAATAATAGAGGTTATCATTTCTCTTATGTGGATCAGCACTGTAATAATTGCCTTGTATATCTTATTCAATTCTGATAGCTATGAATTATGCATTATTATTTCTAACTTACTGTGAAAATGACAGTAAGATTGCTTAAGTAATTTGCCATGCTCACATGGCTTGTAAGTCACCAAGACAAACACTGAAACTAGACATACCTCCCTCCAAAACATTTATTTAAATTACTTTGCTGTATTCACGATTGATTATTGTTTACAAAAGATAGCAGGAAGTTCAAATGGTAGACTGAAATGCTTAACTGAAAACAAGTTAAGGCTACCAGCTAAATGAAATGACAAAGGGTTGCTGCCCGTCATATTTCCAGTATAGAGGAGTGCTGACACACTTGGAACCAAGAACACAAGTTTAAGGCTAGAAGTTTCCTAAGCAAAGCTCTGGTGTTAGTTAATTATAAAATAATAAAATATATTATATGTTGTAGTTAGTGTTTGCAAGGAAAACAGTGTAATGCAGGACACATAATTTATAGCCATTTTATAGTAGTCACACACAGAGTCAAATACACGAAAAAGTGCAGGAAATCTGTTCCCACACTAAAGACCCACAGAATCCAGAGGGGCTGGATCTCATGGTGGTATCCTGCATGAGTCCAGCTGAAGACCCAGAGTCCAGGACAATATTGCATGCCAGTCTCTTTCAAGGATAGGAGCTGGGAAGGCCTAACAGTGGTGGAAGCTAGAACGTCTGTGCCAGCAGGATGAAGGGTCTGTGCCAGTAGGTGAAGGGATCTGCACTGGAACCAGGAAGCAATGCTCAAGGTAAGGACCAGAGCTTCCCCCAAAAGTACCACAGCCATCCTCAGTGACAAGAATCCTCCAAGGATGAGAACAGCCAAGTTCCCATCAGGAAAGAAGCTCAACAAACTCCTCCAGGAGAACCAACAACACTGCTTCTTCCTTTGTAGTTCTGTGTTTTTGTGTGTGTTGCTGGCAAAAATCCTCAGGTGGCCCCCCACAAACCCAGTACCATGCTGATTCAGTTCAGCCCCGTATTACACGTTGACCACCAGTTGTCAATCAGCCATAATAAACTTTCTATCAGTTCCAATAACTGTGATGAACTTGAATCGTTTTTCCGAAATTACTTTCAGTGTCAGAGTTGCTTCCAGAAAGGACTATGAAATTCTAAGGAAAGACACATGTTGAATATTTCCACAAATGGCTTTTTAATTATAATTTTAAGTAGTTGCTAAAAGTTAATATTCTGTCATCAAAAATACACTAGAAAAAATAAGCATAAGTACCACAATTAGAATTTTAGTGTTCAAAAAAAGAAGTATGTCATACTTGATTTCTTCAATAGTTAAATAAACATAAACTTCACAGAGTTTAGAGCATAGTTGCAGATAGTAGACAAATGAAATTTTTAATGCACATGTACACAAGATATGGCAACTAAATGTGACATCTAGCTCATATTTTGCATAAGAATTTGTGTGAGAAATGGAGAAATTAGAAGCAAAAGGAATTAAGTCAAGATGACAAAGATGGAAGCATAGAGATAAAAATAAGGTACAGATAGTGTTGTATTAATGGGAATTTCTCGTTATTCTCTATTCTGAGTATATTTTGAATTTTCATATAGGACATGACACATTTATATCCCTAGTTGTAGGAATTAAAGTCTTTCCTGCTAATGTCAAATATATTCTTTTCTTTATAATGGCATATGCAATTCCTCGGCCTTAGGCAAGGATTATGTCTCTATTTCATCCTTTTCTTTTAAAAGTTTGAATTTTCCAAATTATTGATTTTTTTATCATACATGGTTTTCTTATCATTGCTATAGCAAAATCCCACAAAGTAGGTGAATTCAAGAAACGGAAATTGATTGTCTTGCCATTGCAGGAGCAAGTCTGAGATCAGGAAGTCGATCATGATGATCCCTACTGGAAGATGAGAGAAAAGCTTTGTCCATTAGCATTTGTCAGATATGGGAATTCTTAGTATTCCCTGATTTGTGGGCATATCATTCTACTCTCTGCCTCCGTCTCTCCAAGGCGTTTTCTGCCATCATTTTTTCATATCTTTTTTTTTTTTTGGTGCCGGGGATTGAACTCATGACCTTGCATTTGCCAAGCAGGCACTTATGCCGCTGAGCTAAACCCCAGCCATTTTTTCATTTCTTGTCCAGGTACCAGTTATACTGAATCAAAGCTCATCTTAACGAACCAATTTTAATCTGATTACATCTGCAGGTTCCTATTAACAAATGAGGTCATATCCACAGGTACTGAGATTAGAACATCAACAGGCACTTTTCAAGACACAAGTAAGCACTGTGTGCCTTTACAGAAAGGATCTTTGTTTTCCATATTTACATTAGGGATTTTTAAACAAAAATAAAAGAAGGGAGGAAGAAGGAAAAATGAAACAACAAAAAAAGCATAAAGTGCAAACAAAGTTTTGTAAATAAAGGGAGGCAGAGGGATTAAAAGGAGGAGGGAAGTTGGAAAATAAACAGGAATCAAAATGTATCACATTAAGGTACTAATTCCCCATGATTAATATGATCATTTTGAATATTTAAAATGTACCAATTAACTTAATTAAAATATAATAATTCTGGGTGAGAGTACTACAAACCTCATTGTTGTGCAATAACCCGCCTTTATTTTTCATAAACCTAGAAGTTAGTTGGCCAGTTCTGTAGTCCTGAAAAGGGCACTGGAGTCTCATGTTACCTTATCCCCTACGGTCAACTGCAGACGGAAAATGTATCTGTTGATCTTGGTTGTGTTCTCTCACTTGTCTGAATAATAACCGGTGTTTCTGAGCTTTGTAATTCTCTTCCCCATGTCATTCTTGAGTAGGCCAGGATGGAGAAAAAGATAGAACCTAGGGGCATACAAGTGCTCATTCAAGTCTCTGTGCCTGTCAAATTTATTACTCTTCCATTGGCTTGAGTAAGAAATGGAGGAAATAGCAGCAGCATGAATCCAATCAAGATGACAAAGATGGACGCATAGAGATAAAAATAAGGTACAAATAGTATTGTATGAATGTAAGAGAAGTCATGTAACCAACCCCAGAGTCAGAGTGAGAGGAGAGCTCCAAAAGGCAGAGTGACACAGAATCCTGGGATGTCAAGCTTCATGGGTTACCCATTTCACGAATTTGTGCTTCCTGTCAGAAGAATCAAACAGGAGCACTGTGGCACAGGAAGAAGACACGATTCTTATGCTAGAGCACAAGAAGGCAGCGTGCAGGGAATAGAAATCCCAGTTTTTATGGTATCCTAGACAGGAGCGCCATCTCTGGATGTCTCCACATGCAGAGGTGGCATTTCAGTTGAGCCTGTGGTCTCCTTTTTCATGCCTCCTTGTGTGACCTGTGTTTATCACCTTACTTTTCTCCTTCAGGGTGTATTTTCTACTCTGTTAATAAGGGTAACTATACTTACTTCCATACTAGTCTATGCATCTGTTTTTTGCTGACCACCTGGAATTTGCCCTTGATGTATGGGAAGACCCTTAACTGACATTTGGATCAGGGCTGACTGCTCACTCGCCTCAGTGGGTTTTATTTTGGTGATCTAACTTTTTTTTCTTATTTTAATTAAAGTTTTTGGCCCAATTTAGATCTTGATTGTCTTGGCTCTGGGGTTTTGGTATCTCCACTGAACACATAGTGTTTGAAAGCTGAACTGATTTTTAACCTCTCGTCACCTAGTGAATGATATGGTCCTGAACATCGACGTACTTTGTAAATCACCATTCTGCACAGAACAAAGGGCTAGCTTAGCTGTCTCAGTTCATCTGGTTTTCTATAACTTGCTAGACTTGCTACTTACCTTTTCTTCTGTCTGTTCTTTGTTTTTTTTTTAACTGAAAATTCCTCGTTTTAATTCTCACAGGTTCAATTCACTATACTCATTTTTCAGTTCCTCTCTTTCCTTCTTTCTTTATATCCACTCAGACATTTTACTTATGCTGTCTTCTTTTCAGAAATATTTAGCTTACATTGACTGTAGGACACTAAGTGCAGCATAATTTATGTCCAAAGTTAATTTAAAATCCTTTTGCATGAATCTCTCAATCCCTCTCCAATTACTGCCAAAGTGATTACTATTTTTTATCCAGAAGAGGATGTTTAGAGTTGATTTTAGACACAAGAAGTATTGCTTCTATGAAATATGTTTCAGATTTCTCTTTTTTCTCCATTTTTAATACATCAAGCTCATGCTCTAATACTTGAAATATTTCTTCCTCCTAATCTAGTGCACACCCTTTCATTCAATACCTTAGCTTAAATATCACTTTCACTTTGAGACATCCTTTCTAAAGCGGTGGTAAAATGACTCTCCATTTCTTTCCTTACTGTTTAATCCCTCTAGCTGTTTACCGCCTTTTCCCCATTCTACTTTTAAGACTTATTTATTAATATTTTCCTATGAAAATTAGAATATTTTATGTGTTTTATATTTCAAGTGAATAGCATACTATCTTGCCATACAAAATGTAGAGTTCAAAAATATATATAAATATAAAGAGATAATTTTTTTAAAAAAATCATGATGACTTACTGTTTTGCATCCTAATTAAAATAATATATTTTTCCTTATTCTTCTATTTGCCTTTGGCCTGCATGAATCAAGAAAGCCATCTCCTTCCAATTATAAACTATTCCTCAGGAGGATATATGGAGTACAAAAGAATGTCCTACTGGAGTCCCTGTCGTGGATTCCAATCTCTTGCCAAGTGTTCCAGCACTGAGAAAGAAGAAATAGAAAGAGGTGAAATAGCAGAGTAGCAGGGATCTGGGCTGACCAGCTGCTGTTTGGGAACAGAAGGCCACGCAGCAGAAAGAACCTTGGTACTTATTGGTTACATCTGTGGCAAGGACAGTGCAGGAAGAGCAGGGGGTGTTTCTGGGAATAGTAATGGCCATAGTGGTGTGCTAGGAAGAATGAAGAGTTCTTGCAAGAACAAGCCAGGAGCAATAAGGAAGCTGTAGTTTCCCCCAGGTGCCTTATGGGCCTCATCAGGTCTTTTCTTGCCCTGTGTACACCAAAGCAATCACTAGCCTTAGGGCTTTCAGCTGTGACCTGGGTCCTGTCTGGTTCGGTTCCGTAGACTCAATTCATAATTTGTTGCCTCTGACAATGTCCTTTTACTAAGCATGCTTGTAACTTATGGGAAGAAAATCATGGGGACAAATGACCAAAATGAGACATTGTAATTGCCAGGGCAGAAACATTTGTTAAAACCAGGATGATATTGAGAGGCTTACATATTTCAACAGGGAAGTGTACCTGCACAATGAGAAAGGATAGAATTCTTCAAGCCCAAAAAGGAGAGGACATGTGTAGAGGTGTGGAGCAATTTGGCTGTGATGGAAACCCCCAACTGGAAATTACCAAACGGTTCACCTTCCTGAGTGCTGATAGAGACCCACGGGAAATGCAGTGGGCAGGAACTGTGTGCGGCGGAACTGTGTGCCTTTATGCCATGGCAATGAACTTGGACTTGACTTTTGAGGTGATTTAAAGCAGGCATGACAAGAAGAGTAAAAGGTCCACCTTTTGAAATGTGGAACAAAGCTTAAGTCCCAGTATTCACTCTTTATGTGGCAATTAAACCTTATCTGCTGTCTCAGTGCCTTATTTTTAAATGTAACAGCTAATCTGAAAGATTCTGCTGTGTTTTTGTATTAATGGCTTAGAAATATACTTAGTGGGCATCTCTGTTTTACTATATGTTTTTGAGTGATGGTCTTCTACAGCCAAATCATCAGTGGAAAGAATGAAAGAAAATTAAATCTTTTCAGTAGCATCTCAATAACATGGAGAATATTTGTTTTTGGCAAATGTTGAATTCATGGTGTCATTTAAATCCTAGTAAAGAGGACACTGCAGGCTAAGTGAACAAAATTTTATAAGGCCATGTAAGATACACACAGAAAGAAAGTGCTTCTTTGTTAAATTATTATTTTTTTTTTTTTTGGTACTGGGGATCGAACTCATGACCTTGTGCTTACCAGGCAAGCACTTAAGCCACTGAGCTAAATCCCCAGCCCGTTAAATTATTTTAAAGAACATTGATTTCAAATAGCAATTGTAAATAAATCAATATGCTTTTCTCTAAGAACAACAAAAAAGCCCAAAATATTTTTTCTACTGTGGAAGATACAGGGTAATTTTTTTTACATTTATTTAAGTCTATAAAATATGGAAAAAATGGAATTTGAAATCTACAGAAGTACAGGGCTGGAAATTAGAATCTGGAAGCAGAATTTATAGAAAAAGTGTACACTTATTTAAAAAAACTAGATTAATTTTCACATGCTTATGCATGAATTGCAATTGCCTAACTATTCCATTATGTGTCCATAATAAAATAATCCATATGTCCCAAATGGGTATGTCACACCAATAGAAAATATTTACAATGCCAAGTAAATACCACAATAAATGTATGCAAAAATGCTTTACTGATGGTTTTACTTTGCAAATTCTTTTGATGTTTCTTTTTTTCTGTTATGTTTTTGGATGACAAAAAGAACAGAGGTTCTATTCTTTAGAGAATAATTTAGTTGTGGTGCAATGTCACAACTGTTCAGTTTATATTTAACCAGAAACTTAAAATGTTCTCATTTGTAATGTTTAAAAATAGGTGGTTAGAAACATGTGGGGCTGAGACATTTTCAGAGCGGTGTGTCTCTGAGAATATCTTAAAGGATAGTACCTGATCTTCCTTTGTAATAAATTAAGCTTTTACTTTTCCAGTTTGCATCACTTGGAGTAAAGTCTTGGAAGACTGATTAGCAGTCCAGATTTTTAATACAATGTTTTTCTTCTTAGCAAGAATTCTTTATCAATGTCTCCCTATTTGAGTCTCAAAAACATTTCAATGAATTAACAGTGATACAGGATTGGGGTGCACATTACATCTTGACTTAATTTTTGAATGTGTTAATTTCTTGTTCTGTTTAGGATTCCTTTAGCATTAGGGAAGACTTAGTTGACCGCTGACTTGATTTCCGTAATGTATTAGCTAATCCAATGTTGCATAATCATTTACTGTTCATCAGACTAATGACTAGCTCTTTTTTTAAATTAATTTTTATTTGTACATGTTTGCCATATATAATGATCACATACATCATATCTTAATTCTTTTTTCCCATTCCTCCTCCTTCCCTTCATCACTTCTTCCCCTCCCCATTTACTTTGCTTCTTGTGTTTTTGCTTTCATCCTTCTTTATTATTCCTATTCCTTTCCTTTGCGCCCTCCCCCTTCCCATTCGAAAATGTTCTTCCTACTTCCCAAATTGTTTCCCCCATTTTGCTCCTTTTTAGTCTTCTTACACGAAAGAAGCAATGCAATATTTAGACTTGTCTGATTTATTTCACTTAAAATTATTTTTTTCAAGGTGCATTCATTTACTAAAATTGTCTTGTTTTTCATTCTTTATGGTAGTGTAGTAATCCATGGTATATAAAAACCACATTTTCTGTATCCATTAACCTGTTGATGGTCATATGGACTGTTTTGAAGATCTCATTATTATACATTTTGCTACTATAAATAAGGGTGTATATTGCTGTGGTATAACACTTTTAACTTTTTTGGGGAAGATGCCTATAAGGGAAATAGCTGGTTCAAATGGAACCACTAGTTTTAGTCTTTTCAGGCATTTCTAAACTGGTTTCAATATTGTTTGTACCAACTGACACTCTCATCTATAGCAGAGAAGGGTGTCTTTTACACCACTGCTTTGCCAACATTTGTTATTGGTTGAATTCTTAATGATAAGCATTCATTTGAAGTGAAATGAATCTTATAATTGTTTTAATTTGTATTTCTCAAATGAGCAGTGATGTTGAACGTTTATCTCATATATTTATTTGTCATTTGTAATTCTTCAACTGATTCCAGTTCTTGATTCTTTATAACATTTCCTATGCAATCAGGGGTATTTATTCATAAAGTCTTTGCCTACAGCTATGTCTTTAAGAGTTTTACCTATTCTATTCTAAAGTAGATTAAACATTTCTGTTTTAAAATGTATATCTTCGGTTCATTTTTACTTTAGTACATAGTGGAAGAAAAGTGTCTAGGTTTGATCTTTGGCATGTGCAAACCGGTTTTCTCATCACCATTTATCAAAGAGGCTATCTTTCTTCCAGTGAAGGCGTTTGGACGTTTGTCAAAGATAAGGTACCTGACTGCACTTGGGGTTGTTCTGCCTCTTCTCTTTTGATCCATCATACTGTTCTTTTGCCAGCAACATCTGTTTTTATTATGGTAGGTTTGTAGTATATGTCAAGGATTTTGATTCCTGCTACCTTGCTGTTGTTATTCAGAATTGCTTTTTCTATTCTAGTTCTCTTCTGATTTCATATGAAGTTGGGATTATTTTCTCTAGTGCTCTGAGGTAAGCAATTATTTTGATCAGGATTGCATTAAAGCTATATAACAGATTTGGAATATGACCATTTTAATTATATTGATCTGTCTAGCTAAGAACAGGGACATGTTTTTATTTTCTGATATCTTCCTTTTTCAGAGTAGTGTAGTTTTAAATGTAAGTGTCTTTTACTTCCTTCCTTAGACTCCTACATATTTCGTTTTTCTTAATACTATTGTGAAAAGTGCTGTTGCCCCCATTTCTCTCTCAGTGATTGTGTTATTCATGTGTAGGAATACTGCTGAATTTTGAGGGTTGACTTTGTCTCCAGCTACATTACCAAATTTCATTATTAAATTTACCAGTTTTTTGGTTGGCGTTTTTGGGGTCTTCTATGTAGAGTATCATCTGATCAGCTTTTTGAAGATAACAAAGATTTGAATGTATTTGTCATGATGTTTTGCTTTGTACCAGTCTCTTTTATTCTGTCCTGAACATCTTCCTATCTCAAAGCTCAATGGAAGAGTGATGGTCAAGTTGAATTTAATATATCTTTGTGCAATCATTTCCAATTAATAATAGTTAATTACTTATCATATATAAATTGTCTGTAGCCTTAAAATAATACCTTTTGCAGGGATATTCTCTACTCATGCTATCCCAAGGAGTATCACTTACGTTGTAGCCAAATTGTTTTCAAATGTTATTTTAAGAAATCTGTGGGAATAGACTTTGTTCCAGAGTTCTTGTTTATACCTGTTTACATTTTCTCAGAAAATTCACTTAACTCTTGGAGTAGCACAGACTGATGTTTAAAGAACATTTGGTTTGAAATTGATGAGGCAGACTTTATTCTAATATCAGCTCCATCATTTATGGTGTGAATGATTAAGTTACATAGTTTTCTGAGATGAAGAAGAAAATTGTGGACATTTCTATATTTTTTGATTCTGGACTAAGCTACTGCAGTAAAAACTTCTGAATTCATGGCATAGTAAAAAACATAAAGTGAAATACATGAAGCTATTAAAGAAAGTAAGGGTAGTGGTGACTCCTGAGATCAAGATCGAGCAGAAATGTGAGGTAAGCTTAGAATTTGTGGGATCTTTTGCTCTTGGCATTTGTCAATGTTGGAAAAGTCACGCTAGCAGGGTAGAGTCTGAGAAGCTCTCTCAGAGGTTTCAAGAGGTGTAGTAATCTCAAAATTGATGTCCATGAATTACTAAGAAAATGTCTGATAAGCTGCCTACATTTCTGGGTAGAATCATAAAAGGTAACATCATAAAAGAAGAGTTAAATGAAAAAAAAAGAGAAAAAAATGACATTTGCAAGCACTGAAGTGGACCTACTCTGCCCACTTGTCCTGAGAAAAATTTAATCTCCGGGAAACTGATATTCAGAGACTTAAAATACTTCTATAATTTTTAAAATTGTTCCTAACATCTAATAATTTCAATAATAATACTAATAGGACCTTAGCAGAGTCAGTGGTGTTGTGCTTGAAAGGAAAGATGGTGTTCTTGACCAGAGACTGCAGCTTGAGCAACAAGGTGATAGAAGTCAGGAAAAAATCACAGTTTGTAGAACCTTGTGGGGTCTTATAGGTATTTTAGAAAATGTAGGGTAAAAATAGGTGCAAAAAGCAAGAGGGCACTAAGCAGAGGTATCCGGCTGTATGAGCAATCTCTCTGCAATAGCTTTCACGTCTAGGTCCAAGAGCTCAGATTATCTTAAACAAAAAGCCCGAGTGATCAATAACTGGTGTCTTATAGCTGTATTCAGATGGTGACTGAACAGCATACAGTCCCAACTCAGCCTCACACCATCTGCCATCACACTATGGTTATAGCAAGCCGTGAGCTGGGATGAGAAATCCAGGTGTGACTATGTCACCAGAGAGTGAGTCACAGGCCTACAAAACTTTGAAACTAGTGAGAATGCTTAATGCAAAGTTTACAAAGATCTTCATCTATGGTCATGAAAACCAGCCCTATGGAAAACTTGCTGCTGACCACATGTTTTACATTAGTCTCTGTCTTCTTTCAGATGTAAGAATGGCAGCAATAACCATTGATATGGATGAATTCGTTCTGTTGAGAAAAAAATTACACTGAAGGACATGTGGTATCACTCATTCATAGAGTATTACAAAGACATGTCACACAAATTAAGAAACTTAGATTAGCAAAATCAGAGGTAAACAAGTGTCGGTAGAGTGTAAAGGAGAGTTATATCCCCAGCGAAGTTCACAAAAGAGCTTAAGTAGTGTCGCTAATTATTGTACTTCATTTCATAAATGAGATGATTTGGTGTGTATGTATTTGTGGATATTTTCACATTTTAACTTTTTGGAAATCAGTATGGTCTTAAATGGTTTAGTTTTAATTGTAGAAACATATTAAGAAATTTGTTTTAGCAAAAGTTTACCTTTTATTAATAAAGGTGTTGCATGTTGAAAGTGAGAATCTTTAAATCTTTATATTTAAGATACAATAAAATATTAAAGTAGCAAGAAAAAAATAAATAGCAAGATGTTCAAGAGGAATTTCCTTCAATGAAAACAAAAAAAGATCAAACTCTTGACACATAGGGAGCTCCAATAAAACAACTAAAATATAACTGAAGTAGTGAATTTTTAATGAAAAATTTGACTGGAAAACTCATTACTATAAAAAAGAAATAAGTAAAATTATGGAATGAATAATAAAAGAAAAAGCAAAATGATAAAAAAGTAAGATTAGCATAATGTAGTGCTAATAGATGAAATTTGAAGCACTCAGGTAAATTTGATTCCCAGATTTTTAAAAAAAAAATCACATTACATCATCCATGTAGTATTTTGGGAATTCATGTACTAAATATTCTTCCATGTAGTATTTCAGACATGCAAAAAAATACACATTACCAGAAATTTAAACTTAACTGCGTATTTTCTATTTTTATATGCTAATTTTAGAACCCTAATACAGGATAACTTTTACAGCAGCTTTAATATTGGTAAAAATAAAATCAAACACAGGAAAAATTTGTAGAAAGAATTATGGAAATTTTAAAGGAAATAAAGCATAAAAAATGTGAATAAGGGACAGCTGAGCAGGTTGATTATATGGGTGACAGATGTCCAGAATTAAACACAAGAGAAAATGGAACACACAGTATTTGAAGTGATAGTCACTGAGAACTAATGAAGATTAGCTGTCAGACTGAAGAAAGTCTAGGCATCTTTAATGGCATAAATAAAAAAAGAAACCTACACTTTCGCATCTCGTTAAACTGCTAAAATTCAAATCCAAAAGGAACATATTAACACATCCTGAGAAAACTATGCTTGAAAGACACAGACCATGAGGTGAAACAAGTTAGAATTATTGCAAGCTGGAACAAATGAAGTATCTTAAGAGCTGAAAAGAAATAGCAACTTACCAGCCTATACCTATTATAGAGACAATTAGGAATAAATGTAAATTAAAGACATTCAGAACAATAAAAAAAAAAACTTAGAAACTAGTAGCCCACACTAAAGAAAACCTTAGCAATGTTCTATAGGAAAACAAATATTGCAAATACAATGTCAGAGATAAAAGAATAAATTGAAGTGGAAAAGATAAGTAGGTTAATATTTTCTATTATATAAATTTTGGTATATAAGGTAAGAAATATGTCTTATGAAATTTAAAAAATATAAAGAAGTAAATACAAAACAAAACAGTAAATGGAGTTAAAAGTTCTAAATGCCTCAATTGTTAAGAAACAAAGTAAACATAGCAAAAATATTTTTTGATGAGGCAAGGTGCACTCTAATATCTTAAAGAAATAACAAAAATGTATATTGACTCCATTTATGTATGTGGCAAACTGATTCACTATCTTCATGAAGATGATCAACATTATTATCTTCACAATTAGTTCAAAACAAGGAAAGAAAAAAATAGATACAAACAATAGAAAGCTTGTAATGCAGTTAAATATGCGTGAGTCATTTATATTTACTTGTTTGAAAAACTGACAGATGAGAAAACAAAAACTAATAAAGATTTTTTTAATGTACAGAATAACTTTAATAAGTCCAGAGCCCATAGGAATTTTAAATTTGTACAGCTATAAAAATAGCCTGAGGATACTTAAAGCAAAAATTGATAGACCTGAAAAAAATAAATAACAGAGAAAAGACAAATGTCCAGACATTATGAGAAATCTTCCAGCTATTGACAGAAAAATCAGAGAAATAAATCATTAAGGATAAAGGTAAGGTCAGTGATATAATTAACAAATTTGACCTAACTGGCAAAAAGACCACAACAATAGCATAATGCACTTTCTTTTCAAATTTAAATTGAGCATTTAAAAATTTTACTAGGTACTTGGACCTGAGGAACGTTTTCACTGCATTTCACAGTTTAAATTATACACATCATATTTCTTTATGGTGTTCAGATAAATTAAAAAACAAATGTTTAAAAAATCTTTATATATTTAGAAATGAAGAGACCAGCTTCCAAGTCATAAATACATCAATAAGAAATCACAAAGGAAGCTAGAAAACATGGCAACTAGATGAGAATATAGTATCCAATCATATGAAAAACATACAAGGCTGTGCTTAGACAAAAACTTGCAATCTGGTAAAATAAAAAAGCAAAGAGAGGCTAAGAATCCCTAAGAGGAGTATCTATTTTAGGAGAGCAGGAGCACCAAGTCAAGTCCAGTATGCAACTACTGCCACTCTTGATGTTTGAATGCCAATATTCCATTCTAACAAGAAGGATCCTTAAGCAATATTTACTAACCAATCTGAAAAAAATAAAAAATACCCAAACTGGCAAAGTTCTATTGTTACATTATTTCTTTGGCAAATCTGAAAAAGTCTTCCAGCATTTCATTCCTGAGGTTTATACTTTGCATACTTTTTCTTTTCTGAACATGCATGCAACTTGTGTTTCTGATGGATTACACCTCCCACAAGCAGTTTATGTTCACCCTGCAGTTAATATGTCTTCCATGGATAAAGGCACTAATTAATTGATAATGAGTCAATAGACATGCGATCACACTCAAAGGGCCTAGACTAAATAAGTGAATCATTTAAAAGAAGGTCCATGCCTTGCTTGAAAAGAGATTAGAAGTAACTTGATGGTTCTTTTGTTAGTCTTGAAGAAATATGCTGCCTATTGGAAGAGGGTCTGTCAGAGTTTCCGTCCCAGGACTTTTGATGAATTGCCTCTTTGAATCACTGGTGGTCTTCAGCTGCCAACTAGAAAGACAGTGGGACCTGAGCCTTGCTGTGACGGTACAGAGTTCTGGGAAAACAGTATGAGTTTGGCGGAGACCTCAAGCGCTTGCCTGGATCACTAAATTAAAGCAGACATGAAGCCATAGATAGGGTTGGTTGTAAGCTGTTAAATTTGTGGTAATTGGTTATATAGTAAAGGAAATTAATGTTTTTTCAATTGGTCTGTACTCTCCAATGGATTCTAGGTGTGTGTTTCTACATACATTTAGCAGTGAAATCCATTCCTTTGCGTGGCTCTAGGGTGTTGAGATTATTTAATCCCCTTCCATTTTATTTATTTGTTTCTCTGGTTGTTTGGTTGGTCTTAATCATTTCTCGTTGATGAGTCAAAAGTGATTCTTCTCTGTGTAAATTTTAACAAGTAATTTGAAATAGCTTCCCCTCCCATAAATAATTATCTGCTCTTACTTCTCCTTTGGGGACAGATGATAAGAAATCATATGCCAAGTTTCAAACAGACCCTATTTACATGTTTCCAAAGCAGTTGAACAATTCATCTTTTACTCTGTCTACATTCTTATTTATAGATATTAGTTGTTGATTGAATATGGATTAAAATACACATTTTAAATTTAGCATCTTCAGTAGTTAAATTCTGATTAATCTATTTTGCATGCCATCAGAGAAGGAGAGTTTGTGGCTGTCTCTTCAACATGATTAACATAAATATGGTTGATTGGCATTTGCTTTGGACAAAGCTTTGTGGTGAGGCGAAAGGAAAGGGGCAGTGAGGCACAGAATGCACTGAAGCAGTGAAGGCCATTTCCTCCAAATGCTTAGAGGGTGCCCAAGTCAGCTGGACACTGATTCCAAGGAAATGGTGACATAACTGCGCTAATAATTTGCCTCAAATTCTTACCCAAGACCATGACAATTGCCCAAACCTGGTTTGTGTTTTCATCATTTGCATTCCAAAGTCTGGGAAATCATGAAATTTTTCTCAACCGTGGGAAAATTGTCTATGGAAAAGTGATCTTTTCTTTCATTCTCATCTGTTTTCCTTCCCTAGGGAGCTTGTTTAATTGGTGGTGGTGGTGAAACTAGAAATGAACTATCGATGAATTACATTCCAATTTCTTTTCTTGGGATTCTCAGTGTGCTTTTGTCAGATTATACTGCAGTTCTGGTTAGAAATATATATATATATATATATATATATATATATATATATATATACATATTTATATATTTTGCTTAAGTTTATTCATAAATATGTCAATTTGAAAGCCAGTAGCCAGTAAAAAGCTGAAAATCACTTTAAACACTTGCATAATATTTATCAGATTTATTGATGCATTTTTAAATGGTAGCGACAAAAATTGTCTGCCCATTTGCCATGTTTTATTTACACTTTCTTTATTCTTAATAGTACTATGAAAGGCAGGTAGTATTTTTTCATCTCATTGAAAAACTGAGTTTCAAATAGATTAGGTACTCTGCTCAGGGACATAGCCAAAAAGAGAAGGATGTCAATTCTAGCCACCTATCCCAAGCTAGCCATTTTATCTCTTATTGTTTGTGTGCGTAAGATGGGGGTATACTCATGCATAAAATTTCCTGAATTTGAATCTCGAAGCACATATATCACTGTATACGACCTTTTCAGTTTTTCTGGGAGGGTAATACCTGGGTTGAATGGAGCTTCCAGTCCGAGTCTTCTGAGAATTCTCCATACTGATTTCCATAGTGGTTATACCAGTCTACACTCCCACCAATGTGGCTCAGTGCTCCTTTCCCCCCTTGTTCACAGCAGCACAATTTGTAATAGCTAAATCTTGGAAACAACCAAGATGCCCATCAACTGCAGAATGGATGAAAAAGATGTGGTATTTTTACACAATGGATTATTACTCAGCTATGAAGAAGGATGATATTAAGGCCTTCATAGGTAAATGGAGACAACTTGGGACTATCCTCATTAGTGAAATAAATAAGAATCATATTTATAAATATCACATTGTATCTCTAGTGTAAAAACTAATAAGAAATGTAAGAGTAATAAAACTTAACATATGTAATTGCTACTTAAAAAAGAGCAAAAGGAAGTACTCTAAAGGATATAATTACATGTATATTTAAGTATGTAAGATGAATGAACATATTGCTGTTTTTGTTAGATTGTGGAGCAGAACTGTTAATAGTCTCATTGTTTGAATGTTTACTTTGTTTTGTTTTAATTTTGTAACTTGAACAACTATTTCCCAGATGACAGTATTTAAGTTATTAAGTAATGATTTCTTAGTTTTTTTTGTTCTTTTCTTTTTTCCTTGGAATTCTATATTGTTGCTACCCTTTTTTCTGTTTTATTTTGCTTTTTTTCTCTTTAAATAAAATATAAAAAAATTTGAATCTTGGTTTATTACAGTCATCAGTACTGAGACTGGATGATTATTCTAAGTTTTCTACTTCATTTTATTTATCTGTTAATCTAGGCTAATATCAAGATCTACCTCTCAGACATTTTGTGAAGATGAATTTACAAAAGCAGCCTAGGAGTGGTCATTTGGTAAGTATAAATGAGTTGGCAGTCAGAAATTTTAGCCAGACTAACAGAGTGAAAATATTATCTAACAATCCTTCAGGGATTATTTCTGACTCTTTTCTTTACACAGCCTTCCCATATACCCTATACCTACTACTCTAAGGGGCATGTAATGGTGTGACTATTTCACATTCTCTGTGCCGATCGGAAATCCAAATAGCGTAAGAAGAACTTGCCCTATCATGAACACCACAAGGCACAAAATTATGGATGGGGGAGCCCACTGCATCTAGAAAATATCTCAGAATGTAAAACAAAAGACTAATTTTCTCATGTGTACCATAATGATACATCTCCCTTAATTAATACAGGATGTGTTTGAGAAGTATACCACTTTAAGTAGCACCCACAAACTCAAGGCTTAAGCTGCAAGTCTGAAGCACCCCAAGTATAATAAGGAATGAAGAATGTAGGAAAGGCCATGCTCCATGGGAGTTTCTAAGAATTTAGGTCCAGCTTCAGGGACCAGGGAATCCAGATTTTTCTTTAGAAATGGGTGGGTACTCAAATGTAAGAAACACTTGCATAATATTTCCGAGAATTCTTCTGTGCCCTTTATGTTATGTTACTTAATCTTCATAACAATCCTATATGATAAATCTTATTTTTACTTTCATCTTGTGGTTGATAGAAAAGAAGCAAAGAAAATATCTATTCTGAGGTCAATAACCTAACACATGGTTGGCGCTTTGGTTGTGTCACCAGCCACATGTATATGACCAGTACCTTTCAAAGCTACAGTGATCCGCCTAGCCCTGGCCTGCTCCTTCTAAATACCAAAATCATACCTGCCTTGCAGGAGAGTGAATTAAATGGGATAGAAGTATTTTTTCTTTCTCACAGATGGAGAAACTAGGGTTCTGAGACATTAAATATTATGCCCAAGGTCTTAAGACCTGTTAATATTTAAAGGACCTCACCAACCTATTAATAAATTTAAGAATTTCTACTCCACTTTAAATTTTATTATGCTTTACTTTGCCATTGTGAGTATTTTAAAAGGCTTTCAGTATGGAAAGGAGTGAATATATATTGGTCCAATAACAGATTCAATTGCCTTTCAGTGTGGAATTATTTAACATACTTTTCTTGAATAAAAGCAGTCATTTCCCTAAACCTTATGCAGATTCATATTCAGTGGTGGCTTCTTATTCAGAGTTATCCACATAGGCAATTATATATTTCTTCAAGTTTATGTATTTCTTTAAATACTGAGAACAAAAAAATGTAGAAATGTGATTTATAAGACATTAAAGGTTGTATCTGCTATATCATATTTTTAGATTGAGACTCTGTGCTGTCTTACCAGGTCTGGTTTCTTTTATTCTTGTATCTGTGGCTGTGACAGATAGAAAATTTAGGGCTATACAAGGATCTGCAGTCTTTCACACGTCTCCAACTGGCTTCCTCCAAGAAGCTGTGCCTGTTAGCATGCTTTGCAGGGTTCCTACTTCAGCACTAAGGCTGTAAAAGACACTCACTCAAGGTGACGGGCACAGGACTGGCGAGTTCCCTGTCCTAACTAAAGCTGTGCCAGTAGCCTGTGTAGTTGTGCGGTTCTAGAGAATGATGAACGTTGTTTCATTCCATCACGATATTTCCTAGGGAACTAACA
This sequence comes from Dolichotis patagonum, assembly GCA_004027295.1. NCBI lineage: Eukaryota > Metazoa > Chordata > Mammalia > Rodentia > Caviidae > Dolichotis > Dolichotis patagonum. The sequence goes on from PVJX010004290.1 coordinate 93,084, forward strand.
GCTTTTTGCAGCACTGTCTCCCAAATTAATAAAGAATAACAAACTTTATTTATGATCTTTTCCAGAATGTTCTTGTCTGGCCTCATGTAAAGATTAAGGCAGGTGTGTAATATGTTGACCCTATTAGCTATCAATGTGTGGTTTTAGACAAATTTAAAATATGCAGGTCTTATTTTCTAGTAACATGTAGAAAAGAATAAGCTTGGAGAAGGGTACTCTATTAGTTTGGGCTTTGATGCTACGGCCAAAAGACCTGACACATACTACTTCATGGAAGAAGTGTGGCTTACTATTTGAGAGGGCTCAGTCCATGGCATTCTGGTTTAAAGACTGCAATACCATGGATGCGAGATGTGGCACAGGGAAGCTGCTTAGTTCATGGCAGCCTGAAAGCACAAGAGGGGACCAGCCAGAGGAAAAGGAACAGGACATATACAGAGCACTGAGCGTCCGGCCTCCATGCCCTATGGGGGACACAGCGATAAATGTGCTTTACTAATCTCGGGAGCTTTCTTAATGTAATCCATTTGAAATCCCATGACTAACAGTCACAATTTCTGAAAATCAGGTCTCCTTTGTCGATGTAGCTCTGTGTTTGCATTTATAAACACAAGGTTTTGAATCCTGTCTCTGCTCTGTGATCTTGGACAATTAGCATTTTCAACTACAGTTTCCATCTTTTTGAAACAGATGGCATCTATCTAAAAGTTAGCATAATATATAAAAGAGGTAATATACAGAGAGCGCTTAGCAAACTGCTAAGCACATAGTAAGTCAGCCAACCTGTACTTCTGGGTATTTGTTACATTACTGCTACATTTTCTTATTTTTATTAGTAAGATAAATTTTCATCAGGAAAGTTATGTTGACAAAATTATTGTATTAAGAATTCCCTTGGTATGTGGCTTTTTATGTCAAAATTGAATAATCTAAACATGTGAAAAGCACCGAAGAAAAAGATTAGAAGTCACGTGGACAGAAAAGAGATAAAAATAGACATAAAGCCTGATGGTTATGAGGGAAATGTTAGGGAGGTAGGGAATGAAAAGAGGAAAACAAGAAGGTTCCTGAAAGTGAGAATAAAATGAAGAACAAGAAACAGAATTGTCCTAGATAAGTTGAAGTCAAATTCTAAGGTTAGGAACTCTACTTGTTATTTATTTGTTTCGGTAAAAAGGATTTTGATGCCTTTTCATGGGTTGTAAACTAATTCATTATAATTAGTACCTTTATTACTGTTAAAAAGTGCAGAACACTAACAACGTCATAAAAGTTGATGTTTCAGCTCCACAATGAAGGTCATGGACTTGGAAATTGTAGTCTGAAAAACATGCGAAGACATAGAAAGACAATGAGCCAAAAAGGGTAGGAGGCGGCTTGAGGAGCTCTGCTCGCTGACCGACCAGACCATCAAAGGCAGCAGTTGCTGAGAGCCACAGTGAATGTAAAAATCTCAGGTTGCTTTCTTCTTAATTCTTCTTCTTTTGGCTTCTCACTGTAGAACCACAACCACAGCCTGAAAACATTATGCTAATATACAGAGGGGGAATCAATGAACTGTAAAGGGAACTGTAGGCTGACCAGACAGCCATAATTTTCCCTTGCTGTCATTTCCTCCCCTGAACCAGGTGATTTTGACCTTGGATAAATGCTTAGCCTGTTTGAATATCAGTGTCTTTACCCATAAAACTGGGATAGTATATTTTTCATGCATGGCTTTTTCTTCGATATTTAAATAAAATGACAGACCATATTTAGCATACTTCGAACAGGACTATGTACAGGCTATACAAACTTGGTAAAGAAATATTTATCCTTAATAAAAACTATGTTCAACTCAACCAAATTAAGAAAAGTAACAGAGGGCAATTTCTGCATGTATGTAATGTACTTATACTGTACTTTGAGCTACTACATTGACTTACCCTTTTTTCGTTTGAGATTTTGAGTACGTAAATGACTGACTAAATTGTTGCAAGATAATCAAATAGCACACAATTGTGAACAATAAACCTATATTAATTACATTTTGTGCCTACAGAGACAAACCAGGCTAAATGCTTGCTTATATATATTAGAAATACAATAAGAATAAACTCACACACCCACACCCAAACACACACACACACACACACACACACACACAGAGTCACATGCATATGAGAATCTTTCAGTGTAGTGGCTTTTGGTATGTAGAAGACAGAGTCATTATTTTTTTTCCTCAGAAATAATACTTTTTTTGTGTCTTTTAACATCATTAAAGTTAGAGATTTTCTTCAGTAAGAAAGTGTCAGTTACTGGAAGAAACTTCCTTAACAGTTTGAATTTTATAAGCATTTCACATCCCCAGTCAATTTTAGCTTCCAAAGTGTCATCAGGTAACATTTATCAAAAGCATAAATGTCCTTTCTTGTCATCTTAAAGGAAAATTTTCTTGAGAATATTATTTAACTGTAATGAAAGCCTTAAAATATCAGCAAGTGACTGAAAATAATTTTATTATATAAGAATTACTGAATGCAAAAGATGGATATATGTCCCAGCAGAGTTTCAAGTAGTTAATAGTTGTATTTGTAAACTGTATATGGTTAATTAGCTATTCTATGTTAAAATACTGCCACAGAGAACTTGTTAAATCTTAGTTTTGAACCATTAGTTATCATTCAGTGAGATTCGCAACAAAATTAAATTCTAAATGAATCAAGAGCACTTCTTCCTTGGCACTATTGTTAGTCCTAGCAATGATCAACAGATGTCATGCTATTGTTACTGTTTCTTGTGGATTAATTTTTCCCTGAAATGTAAGTTAGCAAATAAGTTCTTGATAAGCAATCCATGAACATAGCCTCAGCAGTGCTGCAATTGGGATTTTAAAATATCCTCCTGTGTGTTAGAGACTCATTGTCCATCTTGACAAGATGGCATTGTGTGGAAACTTAAGGAAGTGACTCCTAGTGGGAGTTTAGGTATTTTACAGCATGGACCAGAAGGAAATTTGGGGATCCTGAGGACCTAAGACTCTCTTTCTATGCTCTTTTTGTTTGTTTGTTTTCTGACTTCCAGGAAGTGAGCAGCTTTCTCAACCACATAATCCTGATCCAGCGAATTGCCTCACTACAAGCCCGGAAACCATGGAAACAATTGACAATTTGTTGAAAACTCCAAAACTGAGTTGAAACAAATTTTTTCCTTGGTCAGTCTCAGGTATTTGGTTGCAGCAACACCGAAATGACTAAGACATATGGACTTTTTTAGAGACATCTATGAACGTTGATGTGATATGCTCCAAAGGTCTTAAAATAACATGTAATATCAACAGGAAAAATTTACATCAGACAGAACTACTCCTATTCAATTAGGGATAATAGGACTGTTTTAGATAGACAGAGTCCTGGCTTTGCTCCATGGTAGGAGAAATATCTCTGAGGACAATGTGCTTGTGTATTTGTGTTTACTTTTATAAAAAGGAAATAATTACTCCTACAGGATGATTGTGAGTGAAATCATATATATGCATATATGTATATATGTATATATGTATATATGTATATATGTATATATGTATATAT
>PVJX010004291.1:0-96609 GCA_004027295.1 Dolichotis patagonum
GGAGCACAGGCAGGGGTAGATGGAGGACGGCACTACGGGTCACAACAGTCAGCCCAATGGCCCTGATGCGCTTTGGGGTGAGAATGGTGGCGTAGCGCAAAGGCTCCTGGATAGCCACGCAGCGGTCAGAAGTCATGGCCAGCAAGGCAGCTGACTCGATGACGGAGAAAGTGTGGATGAAGAAGAGTTGCAGGAAGCAGGTTGCAGCTCCTATCTTCCTCTGGCCCAGGAGAAAGACAGCTACCATCGAGGGCAGCGTAGAGGCTGAGAGTCCCAGGTCAGCCACTGACAGCATGGACAGGAAGAGGTACATGGGTGTGTGGAGGCTGGGGACAGACTTGACAGCGCACATTATGGCGATGTTGCCCAGCATGGAGAGGACGTAGATGGCACAGACAGGAGCAGCGGGCCAGCAGTGAGCATCCTCCAAGCCAGGGAGATCCACCAGTATGAAGAAGAAGCTGCTAGCGTTGCTGTGTTCAGGACCTGCCATAACTCTGGGAAGGAATTTGTAAACAAAGCAGAAGCCACATTAGCATAGCATCCCCCTCTTGCTTCCAAAGGAACAGTACCCTTTTTCCATCCCAAATTCCAGTCCTTTTCAGGTTTCTATTATGGAATAGTACAGTCTCTTTTCTCGCATGTTTTCTCTGCTTTTCATTACTATATTTGGACAACTAAAATGACGAATTCACAAAAAGGAACACAGGAAAAGAGAACACCCTTAAATTTCTTCCTTATTTCAAAGATACTTCAAAGTTTGAAAGTTAAGAAGTCTAACCTCATGCTGAGAACACAGGACCCAATGCAGGAGCCAGACCATTTCTTGTAGCACTCCATTTTTCTCAAGGAGAATTGTATTTTATTGCTACATGGTAATGTTGAGGGTAAGTAATTAATACTGACTTTGAATGCCTGCTATCAGGTAAATGTTTTATTCTGAAAGGAGCCCAAGATATTGCAAGTAAAAATTTTACCAGGAAATATCAGGTACAGTTGGATTTAATGTTTGCTTGCTTTAAATTCCTTCTCAAAATTTCTACGCAGTCCTCTCTAAGACTGTTGGAATACCAGGTGTGGCTTTATGAGGGGTAGAAGATAGAGGCTATGAAATAGTCTCTAGCTGTAGCTGGGAGCAAAGTATATTGTCAATGGCATTACACATTCACTGAGCTTCTGCTATGGACTAAATATTAGTTAATGGCAGACAGTATGTAGCCTTGACATTTAAATGTGTAATAATATAACAGTCACCATAGAATATACACAGAAAGTAGTTGAAGGGGTATTCACCATAGGGTAGATAAAAGATCTCACCTATGAATATACATTCTGATACAACTCACCTTCTTGGAAATAGTCCTACTTACCATCAGAAACACTTGCTAAAAAAAAAAAATTACGAAATTCAATTGCATAGAGCTCAGAGGAAACCTTGGTCATATATCTAAATTCAATAATGAGTAGCAATTTCCTATATCAACTCTCAGAAAGTTTTAATAGTGGAGGGTTCAGTCTTCTTGGGAAGTCTGCTATAGCCTATATGACTATTAGAAAAATCTTCATTATATTCTAAGTTTTTCAAAATCAATTAATTCTAAGGTTAACCTATAAAGTTAGGAAAGATAGCAGCAGCACAAAATACATATGACAACAGTTAGTCTAAGGAACTCAAAAAGAGATTTTAAGAAGAGTAAAAAAGGCATCAAACTTGAAATAAATAAGCTTAACAATAAGTAAATTTTGCAACAATTCTAAAACAAATAGCAGAAGAATTACAACCTTAGTTACACATAAAAAGATGAAAATCAGAGACAGGTCTATTATATTTAAGAAGGGAATGGTAGTAGAAGAAAGAGAACTCAGTTCTTGTGAATATTCCTTTGTGGTGAGTTAGGGACTGTTGGGGTTATCTGTGAATGCTCTGAGAAAATCCTGAATGTTTGTAACAGAAAAAAAAATGAATAATAGATTTTTAGTCATGAACCCACCTGGGACAATTTTACTGAAGGTTGTTAACCACAATGTGTTTTCAGAACCATGAAAAAGCACTTAGCCTTCCAAAATTATTTGCTATTAAAATGAAAAGTTCAAAAATGTAGAAATCTTGTTGCATTTATTTATTTATTTATTTATTTATTTATTTATTTATTTTGGAGGCTTTGGAGATTTACCAATCCTGAGAAAATTTTTGCAGAGTATCTTGACTTATATAGAAAATTCTTTCCCGAACCACACCAGAAGGGGAAGAAATTTATGAAAAGACAAAGTCCCAGAAACAGGCCTCAGGCTAGGAGGCAAACTGATGGGGGATTCACAAATGGGAAAGACCGGGGTCTGCTTAGATGTCTGTGCTTTGACTTCACCGTCTAATGCATCTCAGCACAGAGAACTTGCTGTACTTGGAGTCATGAGTTTAGATGCCTGGTGTTTTTCACCCTACATTAGTCCAAAGGAGAAAAACTCCCCCAAACAAATACCTGTGTAGGCAGAAAGAACGGATACGAGAGTTTCACGTTATTAATTGAGACAGGAAAGCAGGGAAAGAAAATGAGCAGCCACTGTTTTTTATTAATGGTAATAACATTTAGCATAATTTACTCAACATAATTTCATCCCTACTACCTCCAGACACACCGTGGGCTTTAGGTAAAGGCCAGAGTTTGCTGGATGATCTTCTAATAAAAACGTACTTTTATTCCTAGCTGCCTCATTAGCAGGAGCTCAGAGTAAGTGACATTTTTGTGAAACAGTGCTTGGTCTTTAAAGAAGATTGTGTAATTTGTATGAATTTTAGATTTATTTAAAAAAATTTAAACTGACTGAGACTTACACAGGGAAATTGCCTAGACAATGGCAGTCAGAGTTTATTGTCTGAGGAGTACAAATGAATTCAACGATTAATGCAGGAGTGTTTCATTTTCAGGTTGAGTCTTGTAGCCTATGATAAATATTGACATCTATCACTTTAAAACACAGGTATCTACCGTTTACTGCTGCGGTTTTGAAGTCCCTTTGGTGGCTACTTGGTGTTGCCCCTCTCACAGTGTTCTATGAGAACTGGAAATAGTGTTTCTCCTTTTTACTTCTTTCCTCCCCCATTCTTTCTTTCTCCCTTCTCTCTTCATTCCTTTACTTTTTGTTATGCCAATTATTTATCAGTTCCCAATATACAACATAAATAAAAGTAGTTTGACTTACATTTAATCTGAAACTCCAAAAGTAACAATTAGGTGACTGCTGGGTGAAACAACAAGGCCAGAGATTGTTTCTCAAAGCTAAAATTTACCTTATGTTTTAGTTGTATTTTTACCCATATTTGTGCACGTTTGCAGTGTGTAATGATTGCATTCATCCTGGGGAGCTGGTACTTGTACATAACACATCTTAGTTTTCTTCCCCTTTCCTCCTCCCTTACGTAACCCTCTATTTCTCAGCCCCCTTCTAGAAAGTATCTTGTAAAAGCAGCAGAGGTGCTGTACGCTTTCAACATGTGCCCTTGTGGGCCTCAGACATCCTCACATACGATTGGAAACCATGTCTGGGAACCCCATGACTTCTCTTGACTCCCACGCCAGACACAAACAGCACATGGTTTTAACTAACTTGCCTAACATGTCTCCATCGCTCTCCAGGCTCCAGGACAAGCACACAGGGCAGTGAAGGTTGATAAACCTGGGGCCGTGTGAGGCTCCTGCCTGACCATAATGCCAAGTGAGCAGGTTTATAAGTCCTTGGTTCTGGATTTCCCTGGAGGCCCACACACAACCTCTGCGGGATTGCCTGTCACAGCAACATTCAGTGTGCAGAACTGTTTATGAGAATCACTGCAGGCCTTTGCTAGGTATTCAGTTTAATACATGATAGAAGCTTAGAACATGAACCAGCTGTGCTTCTTCTCCCCTGTACACAGGCTAATGTTATCTTACCTCTTAGAGAAAGAAATCTCTCTCCAGGCCATAGCTTTACTGGCTCAAAATTATGGTACATTACATTTAGAGCCTCAGACACAGAAGCCTTCTAAATCCCTTCCCCATTTGTAAAAGCCCTATCTTCATCATTTCCTTCAATTTATTTTAAATCCTTTTTCCCTTCCTTCCCTCCATCCTCCCTCCCTCTCTTGTTCCCCTTTGAAAAAAAGGGAAGGGACAAGAAAAAAAAAGAATTAACACATGTTATGTGCATGAACATGTTCTTCACAATGAATGTGATCATTTTGTGTTAAAAACTCCTAATAGAATAATTTTTAAGACTACAAAAAAAGAAATCTATATTTTTCAAAAAAGCACTTCTCTCTTCCTAATTCAGGTTTTTTCTATTTTTTTTTTAATCAGGATCAAGCTCATGACCGCATGCTTGCAAGGCAGGCACTTATGCCGCTGAGCTAAATCCCCAGCCCCAGTTTTTTCATAAATTATAAATAAATTGAATTTTGAAGTTGAGTGTGTACAGGACTATTATATGATTTTAATTTTAAAAAAATGATCCCCCATCTACATTTATTTCCCATGGACTTCTCTTTGATAGCAGCACACACCTTACTCTGAGTGGTAGTCCCCCTTTACTTTCTTTTACTTTCTCCAAAGGAGTATCTTCCTGTTTTCTTAGGAAGGATTTTAAAGATGGAGGACATATAAAAGGATTTAGTGGGAGCAAGTGGGAGGAATTTGGACTTAGCTTTAACTTCAGTGTGTTACAGTCAGGTTATAAATTCCTAGAAATTTCAGCTGTACAAGTTTCAGATGTACAGAGGTGAGCTTGACATGATCGGACTAGGTACTTAGAGCCTAAGTTACTGATGAGGCAAAAAACTGTCACAGATAAGAGGTGAACATCTTGGCCATTTCAAGTGAGCTGTGAGTCACCAGACCAGGGGTCTTCTGGAAGGACAGAAGCCATCAGCCCTGTTCCCCCTTCATATTCTTTGGCTTCCTTTCTGTGTTTTTGAGAGCAACTGAGTTAAAATTTTATTAATCAGTTTAACATAATGATTGAGTGTTTGCTTTCTGAAGAGATGTTTCAGAGAGGTTATTTCCTACCTAGATTATATGTGTCCTATACCTCTTGGGAATACTTTGATTGTAGAAAAATATTTTGTCATTTAGGTAGATTTTGGGCCAGTAGCAAATAATACTATGGTTGATATTAAAACCTTAGAACAGTTTAGTGTTTACATTTTTATCTGTTTTGAAAACTTTTAGATATTTTCGGGTATTTTTTTCCAGACATCAGTATAACATTCAAAAAATGCTTTTACTATCCATTACACTTCTAAATTGAAAAATGTTAAAAGTGTTTATGAAGAAAAGTTTACATGAAATATTTTTGATCTTTAAAAAGGGAAGCTAATGTAGCAAACCTTTAGCCAGGTGCAAGCTTCTGGTTACGTTGTCTTTCCTGCAACAGTCATTGGAGCTGTGAACCAGTGGTGGTGAACCTATGGCGTGTGTGCTGCAGTGGGCTGTTTGTTGCACTGAGAATTCTAACAGGTTCACCATCCCTGTTATAGACACACGGAAGATGCGTCTGTCCAGGGGCGCCAGGATTTCTAAGGGGACCTCCTCACATATCTGCTATGTGCCCAGCATGTGCAGATCTTATACCAGACAACAGGAAGACACAATAAGCTTCATGTTTACAAAGTCTATTAGCCTAGTTTCCTAGAGATTCTGCTTAGGGTATAGACAGTGACATCAGTATTCCACAAGTGTGGTCCTCAGGTGCTAAGTAAGCCCATTTGTGGCACTCTTTTCCTCTAGGTCTCTCCTGTCATCTAAGGGATGCAGCGTGCCCCCAGTGAACATGTATTAGAAGTACACTCATTCTGCATGTTTGAAACATGGTTGGCTTCTAATGTTTCTGAGGAAGAAAATATGATAACTATATGCACATATAAAAACAATTAAAAATTTAAAAAGGAGGAAGAAAAAATGACAGGTTCAGCTTCACGTGGTTTTATTAAGAATTTAGTTTGAGACCTATAATTCAGTGAATTCCACTTTATGTAAAAATTCTGAAGCTTACAGAACACAAGGAAAAGCATATGGGCATTTAATATAATTTTTCTGCATATTTTGTTTCCTTGAAATATTTTACAATAATATCAATAAGAGAAAGAGATCATACGTTAGAAGGAAGGTTAAAAAGTCTTATTTGACTTTAAGAGGAGTTTACTTAATGGCAAACTTAGTTTGATCTTTGAATAAATGAGATAGGCTTATCGGTTTGATATTGGAAAAAGTACAGAAATGAGTAATTTTATGCATATGAAATGGAAAAGGAGAATGTCGTGAAGCACAATTAATTGCAAAAGAGTTACCAATTTTTGAAATTGAAGCTTTGGACTCACTAAGATGTTCAGCAGTGTATTGATAACATTAAGACCTCAAATTTGTCAAATATCACTTATTTGTGATCATTCCAATATGAAAAAAATTAATGTTACCTTTAATGTATAAAAGTGGGATATAAACAGGCAGACACTTTCAGAACTGCTGAAGAGGATCATGGGGAGGGGGAAGAGGATCATGGGTAGAAGAAAGGGGTAGAAATACACCAAAGGGAATGATCAAAATACATTTTTACATATATACCAATTCCCCATTATGAATGTAACATACTGAAACAATGCTGACAATAAAGAAGATAATTGAATGATGGTAAAATTCATGACATTGATTTTAATTAATCAGGAAAATTACATCTGTGTCAAAAGATTCACCTGGCATTTCCTTTGTCTGTGAAATTCCTTGAAATGTAACTCTTTCATTTTCATTACAGAAAAAAAAACACTGAATAGTTACTCTGGAGAAGAAAATTTCAAAGTAAAATTTACTAACAGGTAGCCTGAAAAGGGATCCAATGATAAAGATGGAACAAAGTCTTTTGATAAGTATGAGTAAAACATAGAGTATTATCTTGTTTCACAAATGCTTTTCTTCCTGAATAATTCAGTTTGTGAACAGAAGCATCCGGCAAAATTTTGCTTCAGGTTTTCAACTTCAAATCTGGTGACAAACACATCTATAGCCATCTTCCCCAGTATGAACATGAACTCACCCATTTTCCCCAGAATCATAGAATGAATTAAGTTCATAAACCAAAATATCATTGGAAAAGGAAAATGATACTAAATGTAGTACATAGGAAAATCAAAACATGGAAAAGCAAAATGTGTGCATATTAAACATGATATAATGTATACATATTGTATACATATAATGTATACATATAATGTGTATGTATTGTATACATACAATGTATACATATTAAACATGATATAATGTATACATATTGTAAGGTATTGAAAATTTCATGGTTAATATAGATGTTTTAAATGGAGTCACTTATCATTGTGCTGAAGAAAATCTGTAACTGCCTACTTACTATGTCATGTCAGCCATCTAATTTATATTATTCCCAGCATGATGTTTCTAAGGCGCTTAATCTGTGTTACACATAAGATTTTATTTGTAGAATGAACAATAATAATTTTTGACATACATGAACATCAAGAATTTTACTTCGTATTGTGAAAATTTATTTTTTCTGTAAATAGAATTAATTGAAAGAATTTTACTTTCACAAATGTAAATTTTATACTTTCCAATTTTATACTTTCCAATTTTATACTTTCCAATAGGTAAGAAGAGACATGAAAAACAATTATTTGGTCTTATAACCATTTAAGAAATGATTGTTATATTCTCTGAGACTCAGTATCAGCCGTAGCAAAAACAATGCCATTTCTTAAATTTTGACTTTTAAAATAATTGTATAAGGATTACTTATCCCGATATTGTTTCATCCAACTGCAATAAGAAAGTACTGACCATACTCACTACCACTATTTTAAATCAACACTTCTCTAGAGATCACAACTTATTTAAAGCAGTGGCCTATAAAAAGAGCAAAAAAGAGATGTCTCATACACGGAAATTCCAAATAAATATTGATGTAATGAATGGGTAGCTATTGGATTTAAATGAATAAAAACACTAAAATCTACTGAATAAATTCATCCTTAAAAAGTTAATGACATTGTCATGGTGATGTTTTGTGAAATAAAGTGATTCTGAAAATCACATAGGAAATAAAAGGCAGATGTAAGACAAAATTTACAAAATAAATTCTAATGACAACCACATATGAAAGAAAAAATTTACAGACTATGAAATCTGCACGAATGTGTTCTAGGAACTCTTCATTCATTTTTTTTTATATTGATGGAGAGATACACATACACCTACTTTTCAGATACAATATTTAGAGTGGGATTTTATTTATTGAATAAAGTTTATGTGACAAATATGACCTGAGGTTTTTCTCTTTTTTAAAGAGCTTCAGGATTTTGTCTCAAATCTGCTTAGTTTTCACCACACACACAATGGGATTCATCACGGGAGGAATGAGGAAGTACCCGTTGGCCATGGTCACATAGACGTGGGAGGGAAGCCGTGGGCCGAAGCAGTGCAGCATAGACAGGCAGATCATGGGCGTGAAGAAGAGGACCACGGCACACAGGTGGGAGATGCAGGTGTTGAGAGCCTTGAGGCGCCCACCGTGGGAGGTGGTGCTCAGCACAGTTTTCAGAATCAACACGTAAGAAAGGAGGATGAGGAGGAAGTCGAGAGCCATGGTGGACAGCACCGTGAAGAGTCCATAGATGCTGTTGACCCTGGTACTGGAGCAGGAGAGCTATATGATGTCATGATGCAGGCAGTAGGAATGAGAAAGTACGCTGGAGCCACAGAAGCACAGCCTCTGCAAGAGGACAGGCAGAGGCACCTGCACTGTCAAAGTTCGAATAACAATACTCAAACCTATCTTAGCAATGACCCTGTGAGTGAGGATGGAGGAGTAGTGCAGGGGTGAGAAATGGCCACATAGTGGTCAAAGGCCATGGCCAGAATAACAGCAGACTCAACATCCTGGAAGGTGTGAATAAGGAACATCTGGGTGAAGCAAGCAGGGAAGGTCAGCTCTCGAGCATCCAGCCAGAAGATGCGCAGCATGGTGGGGATGGTGACGAGGGACAGGCCCAGGTCAGAGGCAGCCAGCATGGCCAGGAAGAGGTACATGGGCACATGGAGGCTGTGCTCCCTCCAGACAGCTGTCATGATGGTCACGTTGCCCACCAAGGTGATGAGGAGCATGGCGCAGAAGGGTATGGAGATCCCGATGTGCGCAGCCTCCGGCCCTGGGACGCCTGTGACCAGGAAACTGGAGAAGGTGCAGTTTGTTCTGTTCATAAGGAACATGATGCCTGAGGAGCATGGATTTCCTAAAATAAAATCAATTATGATTTGATCCCTCAGTGACTACTCTTCATGTTTCTCATTTTAAACTGACAATGATGGGTTTTTAGTGAGATTAAATACTGTTTGCCAATATGTTGTATCTGAGCCTCTCTATTAAGTAACAAATTTTCTTTACCAGCATCCCTGGATATTGTTACCTTTTGATAGCAATGAAAAGAAAATTTTAAAATTTAACTTTTAATTTAAGTAAGTCATGTTACTGGCCTAGTGATATTGAAAAGGAAAAATGAAACTGAATACTGTGCCAGTAAATACTGCCACCCCCTCTTTTCTATAGTTTTTCTTTTAGAGATTCAGTTTTGCATGGCCCACTGTAGTCTGCACATATTCAAGGCATAATTCTAGGGAAAGACACTCACGAGTTTGAGGTACTTGCTGTTTGCAGTGGCAATGTGTTCCTTGCCGTTCTGCTGTGTTGTCCCCACAAAGCTTAGTGACCCTTTAGTTCACCGTGTTTATGCTGCACACATGCCCGTTAGTGATTCAAGCATCATCTGAGTAATCAGGTGCACTCTGTGGCTTAGTGTTGCTACAGTCACATGATTATTCTACTTTATAATGGTCCTGGAGCAAGAATGGCAATATTGGCAATTTGGATATGCTAAAGAAAAATAACACAAGTATTTAAATGTGGAAAATTTTTATGCAATCAAGAAATGTTTTAAAAATCATTGGTGGAGATTCCTAAAGTGTATGGAAACAAAAAACTTTCTATGCAAGAAATTGTGAGAAAAAAATAGATCTATGCTGTTTTTACTCTTACTCATAAAACTCCAAAAGGTACCACCAAACTGCCTTGTGCTTAATAAAAATGAAAAAAATATTTAATTGATCACAGCTACTTCTATATATGGTAAAAACAGTATCCAAAGGACTCATGGGATTCATACTGTTTTTCTTAGAATGTATCTCATAAAGGTAAGAGGGGACCACTGTGAAGTTAATTCAAACTAATACCAGTGACTGTAGTTAAAATAGTAGATCACGACCAGTGTGTTTCTTAATACCTTGGTTTATAATGACACATGTAAAATAGTTTATGAGCAGGCTTTAATATTCTACATTTTCTGCATGTCATGAGCACACGAATTATAATTAAACATGTGGGAACTTTTGTCAATTTTGTGTTAAAGTTTTGTATTGTTTAATGTAACAAAGTTAATCGTTATTGGTATGTGAAATGATATTATGCATATAGTTTTCATTTAGTTCTTTAAAATTTTTGTTGTAGTTTAAAATATTACTTTGTGATGCATGGAATTTTAAATGAACTTTTGCCATACATTTTATTTATTGTTGAATGTAACTATTTTTATCTAAAATTGAATATATATTTTCCTTATAATTTGAAAATGTTAAATATTGAATACTATGTCTAATACTCCTTTAAAAGTACATCCATGTGATCTTTTTTATTGCAGGACTAAATAATGTTAATGTAAATTAATAATATCTAGTGATAGTTTACAAATCTACTTTAAACATTATATATGTATATGTACATTAATAAGTACATTCTGATAAACTGTGATAGGAAATACATTGATTTAATTCAACAAAAATATTATTTATTCACTCACACATTAAATAAATACAATTTTTCTATATCTGCCTGACAGAAATTACACTTATTATCATAGCAAAGACTTAAACTGATTCAACTATCTGCTTTCATCGGAGAAGTGAGAAGTCTGCCAAACATTTCAGGATAACGTACAATGCCTGGGACACAAAGGTGTTTTCAAGCTCTGAGTTATCAAACAGATTCATTCAGATAAAATCAGCTTTAAATACATTTGGTCTTCTGCCACACAGAGTACATACAAATTTTTCTTATCTACCTGTTGTCATATTCTGCATTTAAAAATTAAATTGATAATTATATAACTTCATATCTCTGTGTAGTTTTCTTAAGTGTTGTATACATGTTGTTTTTATTAATCACTCTAATTGCTCAACTGTCCTCACTCATTAATGTCAAGTCTACTGTTATCAGGTCCGTGGAGTTATTCAATCAAAATTTAATTCCTTGACTAAATCACACAAGCCCTAGCTGAAGTGGCCTGAGTATTTCCCAGCTGGTCCTACTCAAATCACATATTAAACTAATATTTGGACAGGAAAAAGTCTTAGAGGAAAACAGCAACAGAATTTTTTCATTAAATTTGTTCATTGTTATTTAGGGTTGGAAACAAAGATATTCTGTCTATTTCTTTCTGCTTTCATTTTTCAGGTTATTCAATTTTTTCAAAATGTCAGTCTATGTCTTTTGGGATGAGACGTTCAGAAGAAATAATAAAGAATTAATATATTTGTGTATTCTGTTTTCAGAAAGTAAGTATGAGCTTCAGAAGCTCTGTTACACTTTTTCTCAAAATATTGAGGTTTGTTGTAAGGACAGAAAATGTTCTCTGGCATAATCTCTGTCTGGAAAGAGCACATTCCACTTACACTGAATCATCAGACCCTTTCTACTTAAGGGACTTTTGCTACATTTCTTTCCTGAGTCTTTTTCTCATTCATGGGTTTTTAAGTATTTTATTTATTCTTATGAATATTTTCCTATTTGCATTTATTTAAAGAACCATTTTTAGAAACTATAATCTTTGGTTCCCAAAGGGTTTATGCTCAGGAATAAAGTCAACATCATGGTCACATTTTAAGTGGCAAGCATAATTCTGTTTCTCACTTTAAGGGATATGTTCAGCTTCCTTCCTTACTTGGTTCATATTATTTGCTCAAATTATCTTAGGTCCTTGAGAAAAGTGGACAAGGATGGTTTTACAGAAAGAATCATTTTGTAAGCCCCTAGGACTTCTTATATAATGAGATAAACTTTTGGTACTCACTAACTGACACAAAGGTCTTTGATGCCAGTTCTGTTTCAGATATAAGTAAGCCAAGTTTCTCCCTCAGTTGGCATCTGAAGGCAGAGCTTTGCTAAAATGTAACACAGGGAAATCTTTCTCCTTCTTGCACAAAGTCAGGAATACTTGTGAGCTGCTTTAGCCTCCTTATTAATCTCACAACTCTCTTGATGACTGTGAAGTGTCTCTTGGGAAACCTCTTTCTCTTCTTGACCTGAGGTGTAAAGTTACCGATTTCGAAAATGCTTCACAGTGGCCTGGTAATGAGTGTTTTTCACTTGAAATTACTTGTTAAATTATGATGTCATGTCTACCCACTCTAAAGTCAATTTTTAAAAAATGTATCACCTGTGTTTTAGAATTACTCTGACTTTACATATCTTGGGAATTTTCAGAAGTTTGTTTAATCAGAGGCATATCTCTGAGTTCCACTATTGTTCAATTCATATTGTATGTTTCAGATATGAAACAAATCATGCTAACACATGCATATCTATGTGTTCCAGAATATTTCTGATTATGTAGTTTCAAATAAAAACCTGGGCATGATTTTTCTGGCTAGACAAACCCATGAATTCATTTATCTTCCTAGGAGTGGTGGTGAGTATTTATAATGATGACTTACATGTGGAAATTTACTTATTTACTTTTTTTATTTTAAAGAGAATAAAACAAAAGAGGGCAGAACAAAGCAGATCAGAACAGAACCACATGAGCAACACAACACTTTACAATAAGACAACCAGACATTAACAGTAGCTATCAAAATATCTCTTTCTCTGCTACAGTTGAGCATAGTTTCAAATACAATAATATCAAGCATACCAAAATAGTATAAAACCATTCAGAAGAATGAAAGAATTACAGGACATTCTGAACTGAATAACTATGGTCAATGGCTAGTATAATATTTCATTTTCAATAAAAAGATGTGTTTGTACTATCACATATATTAAAATCCCAATAAGACACAACATGATAGAACCGATGATGTTAGCAGAGTAGAAGCATGGTAGGACTTCCAAGGAAGAAGATATTAAATCAGCAATAGCTGAAATAATGTTTTGTTTTCTTCAAAACAGTTTTCATACCATCACACATAACAAAGTCAAACAAAACAAAATAAAACCATTCCAACTGATGAATAAAAAAGCTGAAAGTCTTCAAAGCAATGAAATGGAAAATCATGCTTACCATACAATCTTATATACTCTTATCAACTCTCGTATTAGGGAGACTATATGGTATTTACACATAGGAGTTTGGTTTATTTTGCTTATGAGTATGGTCGCAAGTCGTGTCCATTTCTTTATAAATATCTCAATGTGACCATTCTTTATAGCTGAGTAGTACTCCATTGTATAAAAATGCCACGACTTTTTTATCCATTCCTCAGTGGATGGGCACTTAGGTTGTTTCCAGGATCTGGCTATTACAAATTGTGCTGCTATAAACATGGGTGCACATATATCACTGTGGTATGATGTTTTCAGTTCTTCTGGGAATATACCTAGAAGTGGAATAGCTGGGTCAAATAGGACTTCCAAATGCAGATTTTTGAGGAATCTCCAGACTGACCTCCACAGTAGTTGTACCAGTCTACACTCCCACAAACAGTGCAGAAGAGTTCCTTTTACCCCACAGCGTCTCCAGCACTTATTGGTAGTTCTATCCTGGGCATTCTTTCTGGGGTGAGATGGAATCTCAGTGTGGTTTTAATTTGCATTTCTCTCATGACTAATGATGATGAATATATTTTCATGTACTTATTTGCCATTCATATTTCTTCATCTGAGAACTGTGTATTCATTTCAGATGCCCATTTTTGGATTGGGTCTTTGAAATTCAAGGGTCTGATATTTTAAAATTCTTTATTAGTTCTAGACAGAAGTCTTTTGTCTGAGGGACAGTCCATTAAGATATTTTCCCAAATTGTAGGTTTTCTTTTCACTCTGCTGGAAATCTCTTTTGACATGCAGAAGCTCTTTAATAAGATATGGTCCCAGTTACTGATTCTGGGATGTATTTCCCATGCAGTTTGATTCTTGTTCATGAATTCTCTACCTACCCCTATATCTTCGAGGTTTTTACCTACTTTGTCTTACAACAGATTTAGTGTTTCTGTTTTAATATTTAGATCTTTGATTCATCTAAATTTTAGTTTAGTACATGGTGATAGGCATGGGTCTAGTTTTAGTCTTCTGCATACGGACAGCCAATTTTTCCAACACCATTTGTTAAAGAGACTGTTGTTATTCCAGCAAACTTCTTTGGCCTCTTTATCAAAGATAAGTTGGTTGAGTGAGTTTGTGGTTGTGGTTGTATCTTCCAATCTATTCCATTGATTTTCAGGTCTGTTTTTATTCCAGTACCATGTTGATTTTTTTTACTGTAGCTTTGTAGTATAATTTCAAAGGCAAGACCTGCTGCCTTGCCTTTGCTGCTTAGAATTGCCTTTGGTATTCTAGGTCTCTTCTGGTTCCAGATGAATTTCAGGAGTGATTTCTCAAGATCTACAAGGTATGTTAGTGGTATTTTGATTGGGATTGCGTTGACTCTGTATGATAATTTTGGGAGAATGGCCATTTTCACAATGTTTGTCCTTCCTGTCCATGAACAGGGGAAGTCTTTCTATTTTCTGAGGTCCTCTTCGATTTCCTTTCTCAAGGTATTATAATTTTCCTTGTATAGCTCTTTTACTTCTTTTATGAGATTAATTCCTAAATATTTCATTTTTTTGGATGCTAGTGTACAGGGTGTGGTTTCTCTTATTTCTCTCTCAGTATTTTTGCTGTTAGTGTTTAGGAATGCTATTGATTTTTTAGTATTAACTTTGTGTCCAGCTACATTGCTGAATTTATTTATTATATCTAGAAGTTTTTCAATGGAGTTTTTGGGGTGTTCTATGTAAAGTATCATGTCATCTGCAAATAATGATAATTTAACTTCCTCTTTTCCTATCTTTACTCCATTTATTTCTCTCTCTTGTCTAATTGCTCTGGCTAGTATCTCCAGTACACTGTTTATAGGAATGGTGATAGGGGCTATCCTTGTCTTGTGCCTGATTTTAAGGTAAAGGCTTTCAGTTTTTGGACATTTAATATGATGCTGGCTATAGGTTTGTCATAGATGGCCTTTATCATTTTGAGGTAGAGACCATCTATTCAGATTCTCTGTAAGGTTCTTATCATGAATCAGTGTTGGACCTTATCAAAAGCTTTTTCTGCATCTATAGAGATGATCATGTGGTTCTTACTTTTGACTCTATTGATATGGTGGATTACATTTATTGATTTATGTATGTTGAACCATCCCTGCATTCCTGGGATGAATCCCACTTGGTCGGGGTGAATAATCCTCTTGATGATTTGCTGCATCCTGTTTGCTAATATTTTATTGAGAATTTTGCATCTATGTTCATTAGGGAGATTAGCCTATACTGCTCTTTTTTGGTTGGGTCTTTCTCAGGTTTTGGTACTAGAGTAATATTTGCTTCCAGGAATGACTTAGGAAGAATTGCTTCCCTTTCAATTTCATTGAAGAGTTTGAGGAGTGTCAGCATTAAGTCTTCTTTGTATTTCTTGTAGATTTCTGCAGTGAATCCATCTGGGCCTGGGCTAATCTTTGTTGGCAAGGACTTAATTATATTTTCAATTTCAGTAATAGAAATTGGGTTATTCAGCACTTTTGCATCTTCCTGATCCAGCTTTGGTAGTTCATCTGCATCTAGGAATCTGTCTATTTCTTCTGTGTTATTGAACCTATGACAGTAGAGGTTTTTGAAATAGGTGTTCATGATATTCTGTATTTCCACTGAGTCTGTAGTAATTTGACCTTTTTCATTCCTGATTGCATAAATTTGAGTTTTTTCTCTCCTTTTTAAAATAAGGTTGGCCAGGGGCTTAATAAATTTTATTTATTCTTTCAAAGAACTAACTCTTTGATTCATTGATCCTTTGTACTGTTTTCTTAGTCTCTATTGCATTAGTTTCTGCTTTGATCTTTACAATTTCTTCCCTTCCTTTGGTTTTGGGCTGGCTTACTCTTCTTTTTCTAGATGTTTGAGTTGTAGCATCAGATTGTTTATTTGTGTTCATTCTGTCTTCCTGTTGTGGGAACTCAGTGCAATAAATTTTCCTCTGAGGACTCCTTTCATTGCATCCCACAAATTCCGTTAAGTAGTGTTTGTATTTTCATTGGTTTTAGATATTGTAAATTTCTTCTTTAATTTCTTCCATGACCCACTGATTGCTCAAGAGTGTATTACCCAGTTTCCATGTGTTTGTGAGGTTTTTGCAGTTGCTCCTTAATTTCTAGCTTCATGGCACTATGATCTGATAACATGCATGGGATAATTTCAATTTTGCATTTACTTAAATATGTTCTGTGGGATAGTATATGGTCTATTTTAGAGAATGTGCCATGTACTGCTGAGAAGAATGTATATTCTGATGTTGTTGATTGGAAAACTCTATATACATCAAGTCCATTTGTTCACAGGTATGATTCTGTTCTGTTATTTCTTTGCTGATTTTCTGTCTAGTTGATCTGTCCCTTTGTGTCAATGGCATGTTAAAATCTCCTGTTATAATTGTGTTATTGCTTATTTGACTTTTCATTTCTGATAATACTTTCTTTGTATAGCTGGGTGCTCTGGAATTTGGTGCATATATATTTAAGATTGTTATCTCTTCCTCTTGAAGTTATCCCCTAACTCGTATGTGGTAACCTTCTTTGTCTCTTTGGATCATTCTTGGTTTGAAGTTCATATTGTCTGCAAACAGGATTGTTACTCCTGCTTTTTTTTAGTTTCCTGTTGCATGAAGTATTGTTTTCCATCCTGTGACTTGCAGTCTATGGGTTTCTTTTTGGGTAAGATGGGTTTCTTGTAGGCAGCATATGGTTTGATGTTGTTCCTTGATCCATTCTGCCAGTCTGTTTCTTTTGATGGGTGAGTTGAGGCCATTTACATTAATGGTTAAAACTGTTATATATTGGTTTATTGTTGACATGTTATCTTTCTGCTGTTGCATCTTTAGCTTTCCATTCTATTTAATTTTCTGCCTTTCTTGGTGGTTTTATCCTATGTGTATCTAGAGTATCTTTCAGTATTCCTTGTAGGGTTGGTTTGGTAATCATGATGTTTTTCAGCTGTTCTTTGTCATGGAAGTCTCTTATTTCTCCATCCATTTCGAAGGACAGTTTTGCAGGGTACATCAGTCTGGGTTGGAAGTGGTTTTCCTTTAGGATCTGAAATACTTCACTCCATGCTCCTCTTGAATTCATTGTTTGTGTTGAGAAGTCTACTGTGATTCTGATAGGCTTTCCTTTATAGGTGATCTGTCTTTTCTCTCTAACAGCTTTTAGTATTCTGTTCTTACGGCGGATTTCTGGGATGGTGATTATATATGTGTCTGGGTGGTTATGGCTATTTGTAGTTCTATATGCTTCACTAATTCAAATGTCACTTTCCATTCTCATGTTTGGGAAGTTTTCAACTATCATTTCTGTAAATATCCTCTTGATATCATTTGGGCTGTCCCCTTCTTTTTCATTTATCCCTATTAATCTTATGTTATTTTTCTTTGCATCATCTTGTAGCTGTTGAATTGTTATTTACTGATTCTTTGTTATTTTTAAAAGATCTTTCCTTTCCTGATCACTAGCTGCGATCTTATCTTCAAGGTCTGAAATTCTATTTTCACTTTCATTGAGGTGGTTTTTACAGCTTTCAATAGAATTTTTGATTTCCTGTATATCTCTTTGAATCTGTTTTATGTATTCTGTTTGTTTCTTATAGTGTTCATTCAGAGATTGTATCTGTTTGCTTCATTCCTCTAATTTTATAGCTGTGTCTTCAGTAGATGTGTTCACTATTTGTTTCACTACTTTTATCATTTCTTCTTTTACCTGGGGAATTATTTCTAATTTGAATTTCTCTGTAGCTTCCCCTAGTTGCTTCTTTATTTCAGTTGATATCATTTCAGTCATTTCAGGTTTATGTCTTCTATTTTTTTCTATGTAAATGGCTGCCAGCCTTTCTTAAGAAATGCTGGAGATTCGAAACCAGACTTTTGGTCTCTCCTTTTGTCATTTTGCTTTATTTCCTTGGTTTGAGTGGTGTTCCAAAACTTCCTCTGGGTGTGTGGTGAATTGCCTCCTGCACCCTCAGCTACTGGAGCAGTCTCAGCTCCCCTGAAGGCACTTGGCTCCCTATATTGACAGGCAGAAGCTGAGTGTGGAGAACTGGGGCCAGCGGAACCCCTAGGGCACAATCCTCTGTCCTAGGGGGGTGGATATGAACTCAATCCCTGGCAGTGCTGGTCTTAATCTCTTCCCAGGCCAGCCCAAAGGAGCCCAGAGACCTCTTGCAAGGTTTGTGCCTCCGAAACTGAAAGAAGGCCACTGGGCATGGTCGACTGAGGCCCTGAGACCTGCTGGACCCAGTCCAGTGTCCCAGTAGCTCCCCAGAAACTCAAACACCAGGAATGTAGGTCTCCAACTTTCCCCGGGGTCACCAGGTCTCACCTCAGGCAATCTCCACTCCCCTGTAGACTCTGTAGTTATTTCTTAAATTTTAAAAAGGAGAAATTTAAATATTAGATTAAAAACCAAAAGTTTTGTACAATATTTAAAACATTATAAAGGATGTTTGTTTCTTCTTCATGCCCATTTCTTATAATATGAACAACTACTTTGAAGATAACAATATTCAATATATTAACAGTATTAAATGCTTACTATTTTGCTTTGAAATTACATATCATCATTTTTAATTTTTTCTGTTTTAAAATGAAAACCAAAAAATCTATGACCAGTAAAAATTTTAAAAATTATTATTATTATTATTTATTTATTGGTACCAGGGATTGAATTCATGACTTCATGCTTGGCAGGTAGGCACTTATGCTGCTGCTAAATTTCTGACCCCACTTTAAAGTTATTCATAAAAACTTGTAAACACCAAAATAAATAATGAAAAATTTAAATAATTAAATGTGAGTGAAAAGGAAGATAGGGACAGAAGGCATTGTGGACATTTTAGAATTGTAAATCCCAGTTAGATATATGATTTACATTTGTGAGAATAAAAATGCACTATAACATAAGTAGAATAATAGGTAAACTTTATATATAATATTTAAATATATGAACAAATCAGTAAACAAAATAACAGCATGAAAAACACAGATAATTTTTATAAGGAAAGAGAAAAATAAGCCTGTATTTCACAATTGATGAAGGTCATAAGGTCAGATTAATTTTCACATGTTATCAAAATAGAAAATTCTTAAATTTTAATCATGATATCTACCATTTATAGATTATCATGTGGCAAGAATAATACAATGTGACTTATGAAGAAAAATTTTTGTCATGCTAGAAATTTGTGTCTCTTTAAATCTTGTCCCTGTTATCACAAATTTCACTTTTTAAAAATAAAATATATACCCCAAATCCCGTGAAAAGTACATTTTGCAATATTTCTCACATAACTCAGTGCCCCTTGAAAACTCTCAGTACAAGCTATGTGTATCTTGTCTTTGGAATCCATTTTCACATCATTGCAGTCATTACATACCTGTTGAACACACACTATAGCCAAAGAATTGTTTTATGCTCTGAGAATGCATTGAAAGATGTCTTTTGCTTCTAATAAAATGTAAATGACTGTGGGAGAATTTATTCCTCTGACTTCATTCCATCAAGATATCATTACTACAACTAACTTCTATAAAATCTAGAAGTATGCCCATAAAAATATTTCTAAAATGTGAGCCAAATGACCTTCACTCAATTGTATTTTAATAAGTTTCAAAATCTCTAAAGAGAAAACTAAATTGAATCATTTTCATTTACCATAAAGTCATTCTTATTTAGGAGAGGCCACTTTTACTAGACATACATAGTTATTTTCCTAAAAGTTAAAAGTTAAAAAAGAAACCACACAGTTACAATTTGGATTATTGTCACAAGTTATAGGGGAGATTTTTGCTTCTCTCTTCAAGAGTTACTGATAATCAATGTTTCTGTCTGCTGAACTTACGTGGAAGTGCTGAGATACCACTTTTGATTCCTTGAACAGTGTGTAGAACTGGATTACAGAAAAAAAAATGCAAATCCATTTCTAGACTTGTACTGTTGTCTTCCCTCTGGCAGGGTGGAGGTATTGTGATAACACAAGGATGTTTCTACCAGTGTGTGGAATGAAATGGACAACTATACAATATTAGGAAAAGACGTAGAGAAGGAAATACTGTTACCTGTCAAAAGAGCGACTGTGCGACTGTCTTCTACCTATGTTTAAAAGAATCACTGAAAGGGTGACCTAGCTTAGGGAAACAGGACCCGACTGAAATAGCAATGAGGTGATACTTTGCAAGGATGTTCCATGTTGTAATAAGCCTTAGGAAATCACCACAAGCTTTTAAATAGAAGGTTGATAGAAACACGTTTTTGTTTAAGAAAATTCACTCTCGTTGCCATCTGGAAATGACTTTTAAAAGAAAGACTGGATGAAAACAAATGCATTTGAGACTCTTACCATGAAAGAACTGGAGTTAGGGTGTGTTTGAGTCTATGCGTAAAAGCAAGGAGGCTTCAGCCATCGTTTTGGAAAAGCATGGACATGTTTCTTCAATCGCTGGTACACAGTAAAGGCTCCTGATTTTACTTCAGGTTATGTTGCACTAATGTACAAGTCATACCTTGACACCCTCAAAATAGACATTGTGAGTAGATGAATGTCACCCAAAAACAGACTAAGTAAGGTAACACCAATAACACAAAGTTTTTGCCTTCATTCCAAAGGACTTTTTAGCAGGAAAAAGAATTATAACCATTATATTCTGGTTTTCCCTTTTGTTCTCCCTCTGTACCCCAGGTAGATTCCAGGACACTCTAATGTTTAGGTTTACCTTGATGACTATGGCTGGAGAACTTGACTGGGCTGGCAGATCTACCGATTGAACTTTTAGGGGGAGAATTTATTACAGTGGCTAATGGTCCCAGTGGTATTGTATGAAAACTTCAATCCCTTCCCCCTCCCTTCTCTTCTCCCCTTCTCTCTCACACATACACACACACACACACATTTTTACATTTTCAATAAAATACAGACACCTAAACCCTATATCCGTAAACACTATAGACACAACATTTGGCCTATAATTTCGCACATTTTCCAGATTCTGTTAGCTTAGCCGAGTAAAAAGTGTTACGGAATCTTCAACCCAGGATCATCAGGTATAAAGCTCACTGATGACTCTGAAACTGCTGCGGACAGAGAAATCTAGTTACCATTAATTCTCAGACACAAATGAATTTTAATTAAAATTTTAACAAGATGTTTGTGATAACTAGTTTTCTTTGGTTGTGATAATCTGAGAGAGAAAGAAGAAAGACAAGATTAAGATAAGCTTTATTTTCTGAGATATCATGTTAAACAGTAGTAAAGTTTAAATCAATCAATGATGGACAATCAATTGTTACATTTTATAATGAGTCTAAAATCCACTAAAATAACAAAGGATCTAGAGGAGACAAATGTTTTTGATATCAAAGTTAGAAAACCTATAGTATATGATTTTAATTGTCAACATAATGCCATTATAATAAAGGCAGAGAGGTATGAACATAAAGATTTTCACACAGCTTATTGTAACACATTAAATTGCTGAATGTAAAATAAACATGCATGGCGGATTTATTTGATGGTTATATCAGGATAACTAATGGGTAAAATCTAAACTTTTCTAAAAATATCGCTGGTAGAACAATATATTCATATGGAAAAACAGTTGTATATCATAAATTAATAGTAATTACAATTAGAATTAAGTGTGAAATCTAAAATGATCAAAGCTCTGGGAGACATGCTCAGAGAAAGTACTTTTAATTTTTAGGAAATGACTCATGATTTCAAAGATGTAAAAGATAAAAGGAGAGTTTTAGGCTTCATAAAATATTTAAAGTATACTATTCTTTGAAAATCATAACTAAGTAAACAAAGATAACTGTACAGTGAAAGAATTTTTTGAAATTACACAAAGAGAGTTTAATACTACAAATACTTTTAAAAAGCAGTCATATTGCAATGGCTAGAAAAATAAATTAATATTACTGTAGTTATTACATTCACAAACTCAATTTTTTTTATTATTATTGAGTTTATCGTTATCATTTAGATATATACAATGAGCATGTTCATCATTGGAAACTGCAATGACGTCTTAGTTCCTCTTTGTTCTCCCATTCTCCTCCTCTTCACCCCTCTTCCTTTCTTATTTACAGAATCTGGTTCCTATTTTATCCTTTCTTTTTCATTTTTCCTTTCCTCTCTACCCTCCCAAATCTCCATTCATTTCTAACAATTTCTTCCTATTTCACAAAATTTATTATATAGTTTCGTTCTTGTATACAATTTCCATTTCTCACACCAGAGAGACACTGTGATATTTACACTCCTGTGCTCCATTTGTTTCACTTAGGAATATGATCTCAATGTCCATCCATTTAATGATAATAAATTCAGTTTCTAAATCAATTGCAATACTAAACCCAAGAACTGAATTCATTGTTTATTTTCCTGTTCTTCTGTTGATTTCTAAAATAAAAAGTCTTCTGTGTAAGAAAAACACCCAATGCCATCCTTATACTACCTTATCTGTATTAGTTAAAGAGCAGTTCCCCATTGTGTTATTTATTAAGTGGGTTAATTAATTGTTAAAAATGTGATCCTAGGAGAACTATTATTGTTATACATTTTTAAAATTACTATCCATCATCATGTATTATAAAACAGTCTCCAAGGTAATAAATAAAGAGCAACCAAAATATCTAGTCTAAAAACCAATGAAATCATCTGTTAGATAAAATGTAGCTTTATGTTGCTACGAGAACCAATGTTTTTATTTTCCAATTTCTGTGTTTATAATATTTTTTCAGAAATGAATAAGAAACAAGCATATGCCTCAAAAATGCACAGGATTCTTGAGTTGAATGCAGTTAAGAAGCAGATGAAGGGATGCTTTCAGCCCTGTCCTTGTGTATCTAAATTCAAGACATTAGTTCACAAGGACATTAGTTCACACAGCCAGCACCCTGTCGCCAGCAGATACATAAAGGTTCACTGCTGAAGACAGGATTAGTCCCTCGGTAGCCTTGAGCTATCTGAGGAACTTATTTTAATAAACATTACTAATGTTTATTTGCCAATTCTTTGCTTTCCTCCCAGTTTGCTTTTCATAGGAGACTCAGTGTCCGACATCGATCCCTTCCTCATGTCGGTTCTTAACACATCGGTTCATATGTGAAAACAAGAGATGAGAAGAGTCCTGTGTAGACTACTTGCATTAAAGTGAAATAAAAAGAATCAGTGAGGTTGATAAACAAAGAAGAAACAGTTTTGTTTTGTTTTGTTTTGTTTTTCTTATATGACACATTTTCATTGGTACCTCTCAGCATGCTTTTACTATAACCTTTTTCAAAATAGTAAATTTTTTTATAGTTAAAAATAGCTCACCAGGAAAGATGTTTCTAAAAACTTGGTTGTTTCTCCTTCAAAGCTCCTATTATTCACCCATGGGCTTCATTTCAGAACAAATAATTTTATAAAATTTTCTTTATGAGAATCCCTCTCATATAACTACATCACTCCAATTCTGATTAATATAAATTATTTATATTGATATATGAGTATATATTTTATTATGAAACTTGAGATGTTGTAAACAGAAAACACCTCAAATAAGAGAGATGAGAATTTGTCTTTAATTATTATTTGAACCTGTTTACATTTTACAGCTCTTATTCCAAAATCATCATGATCTAACTGTAATCTAACACAAAAATTTAATAAGGAATTAAGAAAACAAAACAAAGTAGTATAAAAATGTTTGTCTTCTAAATAATGCATGCTTGATTTTCTCTGGTTGTGTTACATTCAATGTCATATTTAGTTAAGGATAAGCACATACTGGTTACATTGAAAAACAAGCCTCTGAAATTTAGCTGTTTTGTCATCAGAAAATGATGAAACTGTTTCAGAGCCACTTCAGGGAAAAGGAATCAATAACAATATCCAGTTTCTAAGGAAGTCAATTGAAGAAATATAGTGTACGTATAGTTATAACCATCCCACACATAGCTAATTGACATCATGTTAGCATTGCATTATGAGACAAAATAAGATATAATGGCACATCTTATAGAGAACAAGAGTTAAGTCAGAATTTAATGATAAATCCAGAAGAATAAAGTATTTTTGTCAGGGATATAGCTCAGTGGCATGGCACATGCCAGGCAAGTGTGAGGTCATGAGTTTGACTCCTTGTACAAAACAAAATATTTTGCCACTTACATGGTTTATATAACTAAACCAGAAAATAATAGAAATTTTCTCTAGTTTAAAAATGTAAGTTGAGTTCATTAATTATAGTTTTCTTTAAAATATGATTATTTAAAGTGTGTTAAATGTTAGGATATGTTTATCGACTCTATGACTGTATATAATATACATCCTATCCATCTGTTTGATATTGTATTTGCAGATGAGGGACAGGCCTTGCATTCCTCATATGTATGGAAGTCTCCTCTAAATGATTTGCCACAGGAAAGAGTCAGACATCATTACTGAGTTCATTCATAATCAGCCTTTGTAGACGTCACTTAATGAACCATTATTTTTGATTTGTTGGTCAGTCTAGAACCTTCTAATACTTTTACTCCTGCTTTCCCTCATGTATTTTGCCTGTTCCTCCTTTTATATCTTTTCACAACTACAGGGTGCTCTTCAAGGGTCATATGTGTCAGGCAAAACTGCTGTTACTTGGCAGTCACTGCCTAGTGAGGTAAAATATGCAATTTTTTCCCTTTATTATTAAAAAAAATCCAAACTGGTAACAAGATAGTTTACAGACACAAAGAAAGGATTTCATGGATCCAAAGATAATGATGAGGACTCAGTGCTGCTAGTTCTCTTCTCTTTCTGAAGGGACCTCTCACATGTGCTTCTATTCCGGTTTGTGCTCATTTCTTCATAATTTAGACAGGAATTTCCTCCCATTTAACTGGCAAATACGACCATGAGTCATCACCTGGAGTAGACACTGCAAGTTATTTTGCATATTTTAAGCATTGCAGTCCAAAGGGAAAAGGACTACATAGCCCTAGCATAAAGTGTGAAGGAGAAAAGTGTATTAAGGTCTTAATTTCTGAGATAAAATATCTGAGAAAGTCTGCGTGGGGATACAGATAGTAGTGGTTTATACTGTCCAGAAAAGTGAGGTGCTTCTCAGAGGAAAACTGTCTCCTATTTTTCCTGTGTGCTCAAGCTTAGAAAATCATCCATTAGCCTTCTAACCAGAGTGAGTCATAAAGAAAATAATCACATTTGAATTTAATTTCCCAGCAGGAATGTAATCGCTATGTTGTGAAAACAAATATAATAAAAAACAAAAACAGAAAAAATGGAAGGGGATGTAGCTCATTAATAGAGTGGTTTACTAGCATGTTAAAGGACCTAGTTATCACCAGTATTGCAAAAAAAATAGATGCGATAAAAAAATACCTTTGAGAATATGAGATTTGAAAGGATATTAAGAAATATTGTGCAGTATCAATATTCTGTTTTTTTGTGTGTGGTAGTAGTTGTGTGATATTCTGATACAATATCTATGTTTTATATGCCCTCTATACATATGTAAAAGTCTTAACTGTATTTTCACAATAATTAAAATAAAATTAAAAGTATGTTTGAAATAAAAAATACTAACACAGGTTTAGAGACAGAATGTCTTTCAATTTTTGCTATGCATTAATAAAGAAATTCAAGCCAAGTGCTAATTTCATCCATTATATTGTTTCAAACTCTGTTGATGCTCTACGATTTCATTAATAGAATGTGTGCTACATGACTATTATGGTTGTCATTTGTATGTCTGATGCCTATTAATGAGAGATAATAAAATATTTTCCAGATAAATTTTTGGCCTATTATTCAGAAATTCATTTAAAACTTTCTTAAATCAGCTTCAAATTCTTAGGAATTCTTAGGAATTCTGTGAATTTCCTTATTTCCATAAGCAAAAGAGTTTTATTTCTCACTTTATTTTCAGACAGCTTTTTATCATTTGTTAATCATTATAGTGTTCAGAACATCAGTCAGTATCAAACATACGGTCACAAATTCTTCCTCATCTTTAAAATTTTATGTGTCAATGTAAGCACCATTGGTAATCAAGAATCATACGACATCTCAGTTTCTCCACACTATTAACAATTCATTGATCATTTGCTGCCCAGAGTTGTACCCTTCAACTTAGCATTGATATAATTTTTATTTACCATATATACCAAAAACTTTAAATTTGGCATTCTGTTGCCATTTCCTCTTACTCCTACCAATTATCATCCATGACTACAGTTAAATCTTTGTTTAAGCATGCTGCCTGTCCCTTCCACCTTAATCCTCCCCCATTTTCATTTGCAATACTCCATACTGAACCCAAAGACTTCCCACTGAGTTACCTCCCCCACCCATTTATCTTTATGTTGAGAAGTATCTCATTAAGTCACTAAATTACCAGGCTAGGTTTTACTTGTCACTCCACTTCTTCAGACTCCCATGGTGCTGGGATTACAGGGGTGAACCATCACTCCCAGTTTAATTACCCCCAAAAGGAAACACCTGTACATTTTTTTCAAGTTTGAATTCACAGTGCCTGGTGAGCTCTTTAGCAGGTAGTAGATCCTGAATAATATTGTTGTTTCAACAATCACACTTGCTGATACAGAGAAAATCTCATTCCCCAGCAACAACGCGTTGCACCCAAAATCTCTTGCGCAGGGCAGCTCGGATCTGCTGGGATATGAGACTGTAGACAAGAGGGTTCAGCAGTGGTGTCATGAGGAGGTAGGCATTGCTCATGGTGGTGTACAGAACTGGGGAGGTCTCCTGGGTATAGCGGCGCAGTACAGCAAGACTGATGAGGGGCAGGTAAAACACAAGCACTGTGCACAGGTGACAGGCACAGGTTTGCAGTGATTTCCAGTTTCTGTCTTGGATGCCCAATTTCATAACAGTGCCCAGGATCTTCATGTAGGAGACAAGGATGAAGGTAACATCCACTGCAAATGTGCAGAGCCAGTCCGTAGGCACTGCTGAAAGTAACGTCCCTGCAGGCCAGGTTTAACATGTCTGGGTAGTAGCAATAGAAGTGTGAGAGAATATTAGTCCCACAGAAAGGAAAGGCCCTAAGAAAAAAAGGCAGAGGGGCCAGCAGAGTGGCGCCTCGGAGGAGGGCAGCCCCACTAAGGCAGGCAACAGTGCAGTGGGTCAGGATCCTGGTGTAGTAAAGTGGGGCACAGATGGCAACCAAGTGGTCAAAAGCCATGGCCACCAGGACACCTGACTCGACTGAGGAGAGGGTGTGGATGAAGAACATTTGGGTCAGGCAGGCATTAAGGCCAACATGGTGGATATCAAACCAGAAGATTGCCAAGACACTCGGCATCGTTGACAATGAAAGGCTGAGGTCAGTGAGTGCTAGCATGGCCAGAAAATAGAACTGGGGTTGGTGAAGATTCTGTTCCACTCTAACCAGGATGAGAAGAAGAGCGTTACCCCCTACAGCCGTCAGGTACAAGAGACAGAAGGGGATGGAGACCCACATATGTGCAGCCTCCAGACCAGGAATACCAATAAAGGAAAAGGTGGGCCGCGTAGAAGTGTCATTAAGAGTCAACATGCTGAGACGCAGGTCAGACTGTAGCCCATGATGCTAGACAACTGCAAAAAAGAAATCGTGTGTCAGAGAAGTACAAAAAGAAATTAGAAGGAGCTTGTTTATGCATGGAATTAGAAAACTGAGATATGAATAATTAAAAATTGAATGCCAAATTTTGTTGGTGATAATGCAGAAAGCCACAATTGTTCTGTTTTGCCAGTGGTATGCAAAATTGTGAAGTATCTTGGGAAAATATTTTGGTAATTTCCTTTACAGTGAACACATACAGATTTATCGTGCAGGTACCATTACCCAGTAATTAAATTCCGAGTAATTTATCAAAAAAAAATAAAGACACATACCCACATGTATTAACACAAAATGATTCCAAAAGCTTGACTTATGATAGCAAAAAAAACCAAAAACCCAAACTAGAAAGAAACGTAACAACATGATAACACAAAAACGAACTATGATCTATATAATTTAATGTAAAAAGAACAAAAGGATATAATAACAGGATAGGTCACATATGTGCTATGTGAAAGAAGACAAATGCAAAAGAGAAAATGCTGTAAAATCTCCTTTATATTAAAAAAGTAAAAGTCATAGTGAGCAAAGGTTGATCAAAAGGCTGGGAAGGAGAATGAAGCGATGCATAACAAATGGACTTGAACAGACTTTAGGACGATGAATGTTTCTTAGCAGTGAGGTGAGATGCTGCTGTGAGTTGACATGTTTTTAAAATAACATCAAAATTTGCTCTTAAAATTTTACAACATTTTGTAGTGAGAACTGCAAGAGTATTGAGGGCCAGAGTTACAGGTTTACCCTACAGCGTCCAGGTGAAATTGATACATTTTATTGTAGGTAAGTAATGACCCAAAAAAGTGATCAAAAATAAATATTTGTCTCTTCCATGACTTCTTAATATGAAATCTGCAGTTACTAAAGTACTTGTTTTCTGAACACCCTCTTTTATTCCTCTTTTTAAATTAATTCTAAAGGAAATACCACTCAAATTTGCAAAATAACTTGATTAATAACTTCATCAGAGGAACTTATACAAATACAAGTGAATCACAAACTTTGTATATTACACATACAACATTAAAACTAACGAGTTGTATGGTCTCATCGAGGTTTTTGCTTAATTATTGTCTTCATATACATTCTCCTATTTCAAAGCCCTAACTCTGTATCTACCTATTCTCCCTGTCACCAATTTAAAGCTTCCTTTGAACAAAAAAGCATACACTCTATATTTCCTTGTTCTCTACTGATTCTCTTCTAATCTATTTAAGTTATTGAGACAGTTTGAGTTCTTATAAGTATAACGTTGTTTCAAATCATCACATTTCCGCAGATCACCTTTGCTCAGCGCATGTATGTTTAATGACCCATATACCCTTCAGCCAGGAAGCTTCACAGAATTCCAATACATGTGCCAAGTAAAAAGATGAACTGAGTCATTTTCAGTCTGCGTAATTTTTTCTTGTGTTTTATTCAGAAATATTATTGGTGATTAAATCATCTATTTAATGAGTATTTCTTTCTCTTTGTTGATATTGGGGTTAGCAGGAACATACAGGGTCAGTAGCCAGACCGCTAGAGTCTGCATTATTACCCGATCCATTACTAGCAGTTTGTTATCTATTAAATCCTCTCTCTGTATCTACTTCCCTATGTTCAAAATGGGAATGCTAATCTTACACTCCCTAGGATTGCAAAAAGGAATAGCTAAGAATAAACACTGTTTAAGTAGAGGTCATCTTTAATAAATTTCACTGCTATCCTCTACTGTAACAGTTGATACTTTGATATAAACTCTGATAATTTCTCTTCTGAAATCTCTCTCAAGTATTTCTCTACAAATATATTATTAATACATACCAATCACTCTGACTAGGTATTTAATCCTCCTTGTGTCTTTCAAATACAGTATATTTCTGTTCAGCCTTTAATTAACCTTCAATTAATCATGATTAATATTTCTTCCTAAGAGTATTCACTTAGCATTTCACACAGAATTTAAAAAAAATTTATTCAGAATATTCCTCGATGCATCTCTGTATTTACCCAATAACTTTTGAAATTTGTATTGTTTTCTTCCCTCAGTTTTGAAATGTGTATTACCTTTTTCCTTATCAACTAGAGTGCATGTGTTTGAAATCTTATCATTTTTTGTTGCTCTGAGATTTTTTTCCAAAAAACAGATATTATAACAAATGAGTTATATATAAGTGCATGACTGATTTAATGATTGAGGTAACTGTGTGATTTCAATGAATCTCAGTTTTCTTTTACATAAATTTATAATAATGATACCGTACTTAAATATAGCTCTGAGGACAAATTCTGTGAGATGATAGAATCAAGGCAGTACTTAGAAACTGCTTAAAAGTTAATTAGTGTTTGCTTCTGAAGTTTCACAATACTCAGTTCAATACAAATCCATGGGTAAGTGAAATGTAGGCATTATAAAGTAAAATCCCATGTTTGTTTCTCAATAATAGAAAACTAATCGTAGAAAATATAAAAATATTTCTGTAAAACAATCAAATCTCATAGTTTGCGTTGTTCAAGACTATATATTAAAACCGTTTGTATTATTTCATTAATTTTTTTTTTTTTGGTACCAGGAATGAAACGCCTGACCTCATGCTTGCCAGGAAAGCACTGTGCCACCGAGCTATATCAGCTATATCCCCCGCCCTCCATTAAAACTCTTTGCATAGGCTAGTTGTAAATGCAATAAATTGTTCATATATAAATATATATATATTATTTCCACTCTTTCTTTCATCCAATAAAATTTAAATTACTCTTAATCACTAGAACTAATAAAATTCTTGATCTTAGATTTTTATAGAGATTTGAAAAATATAATTACCTTAAATGGATTAGAGTGTTTTATATACATATGTATATAAATATATACATATATATATTTAATCCACTCTAATCCATTATATATATTATATATATGTATATATATGCATATATACCTATACATATATATACATATATATACATATACTTATATATACATATATATATAAAACACTCTAATCCATTTAAGGTAATTATATTTTTCAAATCTCTATAAAATTTTTCAAATCTCTATAAAAATCTAAGATCAAGAATTTTATTAGTTCTAGTGACTAAGATTAATTTAAATTTTATTGGATGAAAGAAAGAGTGGAAATAGAACAAGTGAAATGACCTGAGATATGGAGAGGAATAAGAGAAGAAACTAATTGAAGGAAAAAAGAAAGAAATATGTTATGAAAAAATAATAAAGAACACTTGGTGGCTGCTTTATCTTTGTATTCCAGTGGTGACTTTGGTACATAATTATTAGAACCTAGTACCTGAAATTATATAAACAGCTAGACTACTTGTTAATTATATCACAAAAAATGCATCCAAATAATGTAACAATACTAAATGCGTCGTGTTTGAATGTAAATGTTTGTTGATGCTTCCCCTCAAATCCTAGCCAGAATATTGTAATCTTTTTATTCAAACCTTTTTAGAATGGCTCTAATGGAAGTGAGTTAACTTTGCAAAAGCAAATTGTGTCTGCCTGTATGCAAATTATATTCATGAGATATTAACTTCAGGATTCAGGCAAAGGCTATAGACATAAAAGACACAACCATTACAATTAAGAAATATAGAGTTACAGATTCAACTCTTTAAACAAAATACAAATGTATGATTAATAATCTTTAAATATACTGTTAATGAATACAAGAAATATTACTTAAAAAACAGATTAAATTAACCAGTAATTAAACTTTAAAATCATTTGACTTACCAAACTCAGTATTTGAAATACAATAAAATCTTCAAATCATACATATCTTCACTCTTCAACACTTGATTTGCGTTAATCCCTTTAAACAGGGAAACTAGGTATTTTATTTATTTTAAATTTAAATTTGACTATTAGTTATTTTCATATCAATGTTTTGAGTGGAATTTCTTAAAGTTAAGGTGACATTTGATCTTACTTATCTCTGAAGTAGTTCACTCTGCACAATGAATGGCCTGGTGCTTTCAGAAGTTCCTGTTTGCAGATTGTCCCTGCCTGGAAGCACTGAGGTCCTCGGCTCCCTGTGAAGCAGAGACCTATTCTAGACTGTGACCTACTCTTATCTACAGGAGCGGTCTCCTGGGTGCCTGGAGAACTCTACTGAGGTCTAGAAAGCTTTGGGAATTCCCAGCTATTCTAGCCGAAAAATCTTAAACTTACTCTCTGCCTGAGGGATGTGAGAAAAAGGTAGCGTATCTTAGACTTCCTGTGTTTCAGTATCTTTCGGGAGAGAGAAACAGCCACCATTTTATCAGACACCCTGGATCTGACCCGTGTTTACTTTGTTGAATGAGAGACAAGTAAAATACATACCATGAGCTATGCCAAGATAAAACCAGCTGTTTACAGTTTTAGGTAATTTGGCAAATTATTTTAAAGAATTTTATTACAAATATGTCCTTGCATATTATCAACACTCAGATATGCAGAGCTATTTCATACAAGTTTGGAACAAACCTACCAGGCCACTCCTCGGTAAAATAAAGAAGCTGTATCTTTCTAAATTTAAAATAAATGATATTATTAACCCAATTTGGTACGTTACTATATTATATATTGTGTATTATTATTGTGTCATGTGTTTTCTTCTCTAAAGAATTTATCAAAGATATTTTCTCGTGAGAGTACAAAAAAGGTTCCCTGAGTGTTAAAAAGCTGCTTTACAGTACACAGCTAGTAGAATAAGGGTGCAATAAAAAGAATTAAGTATCTCCTTCATGAGTTTTTGATTGTTTCTGTTTTATATACTTTATAGTGTAGTTCCATAAAAGTATTCAAGTTAATTTGTTGAATCAAAGTATATTTAATTGGTGTTAAATATCCTTTCAAAAATGTTGAATGAATTTGTATCCCCAAAGGAGTAAGACTGTCTGCTTTTCTTTTCACGCACGCTAATCTTTAAAACATTCTAACGTGCTAGACAAACATGAGAATTCTTCCTCATTTAATTTGTATTATTATATTTCTTATCAGTTATGATGATGGCTTTTGAAAGTACGTTGTTGGGCATTTCTCAATTTCACTTTAAAATTTGCAAAACCTGACATTTTAAGACATTCAAACTGATTTTTTTTTTTTTTGCTTTTGAGACAAGGTATCACTAGGCCATTCAGGTTGGGCTTGAATTCACTTTGTAGCCCAAACTGGCCTCAAACTTGGAGTGATCCTCCTGTCTCAGCCTCCTGAGTGCTGGGATTATAGGCCTATGCCTCCATGCCCTGCTCCAAAGTGATATTTTCTGAAGTAGTTCTAATTCACATGTACTTTTGTTTCTGGTTTTGGTTTTGGTTTTTTTGGTACTGCGTATTGAACTCACAACCTTGCACTTGCCAGGCAGACCTTTGGGCCGCTGAGCCAAATCCCCAGCCCCCATGTGTACTTGTATATTGGAAAACATAAAGTAATATTTTCAGAAACTATGATGTAGTGTAGACATTTGATTAAAGAACATTACTAATTCCAAG
The DNA here is from genome assembly GCA_004027295.1 of Dolichotis patagonum. Classification (NCBI taxonomy): domain Eukaryota; kingdom Metazoa; phylum Chordata; class Mammalia; order Rodentia; family Caviidae; genus Dolichotis; species Dolichotis patagonum. The sequence goes on from PVJX010004291.1 coordinate 33,481, forward strand.
CTTCTAAACAGTGCACCTTTAAATTACTTCTCTTTATATCTTTGACCTAATTCTACCTCTAGCAGGACAAAATATTTTGCCTCTAAAATTATTCTGAAGAAAGATAGTAAAGCTCATCTGTTTTCAATGATCAGTCTTGAAATATGAAATATAGTAAATCTAACTATTTTAAAGTGAATTGTTCTGTGATTTTTTCACATGTATATCTTCACATAAACACCATTAAAATAACAATGTAAATATTTTAAACACTCCAAAAGCGTTCTCTCTGCAACTACGAAGGTAATCTTTCCCGCTATTGTTTCTAACTCCTGGGAACAAGGTTTCTAATTTGTGATCCCACAGATTTAGCTTTCAAAGAAGTTCATGCAAATATAATCATATAGTATATCAATATTGTTAAGCAAGTGTGCTCTTGACATTTTATCCATATGGTTGATTTAATAATAATTGACATTTATTACTTGATATTTAATCTAACTACTATTATGGATGTACCATTATTTGTTTATCTAATTATCATTTGAAGCTTATATGGGTTGAAATTTGAAAATTCAGATTATAGGCCAAACAATGAGATAATAGGTAGATGTGTGAACATGCTTTTATTTTAGTTGATTGAATACTTGTGGGTGGAATTTCAATGTCAGATAATATTTCACATTTTCTATTATGCACATATGACAGTTACTCCACGTTCTTCTCTGAGAACTGATAGTTTCCTATTAATTCCATATAGAGATGTAGAGATATGTCATGGTTTTATTTTTCATTTATTTAAAGACTAATCATTTTGAAATTTTCCATATCATATTTTACCTTAGCATGTCTTCTTTGGTAAAGTAACTGTTAAACAGTTTGAACATTGTTACAGTGTTGATTTTCTTACTCCTAAATTATGAAAAATCATCATATATTCTATATCAAGTTCTTCTTACAAAAATGTCCTGAGAAAATAGCTTATTCCAGTCTGCAAATTATTATATATTTTTGTAACTGTTATCATTCAAAATGCAGATTTACGTTGGGGAAGGAAATTTTGTTATTTTCTGTTTTCTCAGGTTTATGATTTTGTATAAAATATTAATATTACAGATATTGATGGAGTATAATGTTATGTTTCAATACATGTGTATAATGTAAAAGCTTAAATCAGGCTAAACATATCTCTCTCCTTATGTAAACATCATTTATCTACTTGTAAAAGTTTTAAAATACTTTGTTTTTTCTAAAATATGAAGTACAATATAACCTATATTCACTCTTCTATGTAAGGGTACATAGGAACATTTTCTAACTTAGTACCCACTGATCAACTTTTCTTCTACTCTCTCCAAGACTCTCTTAACTATCATTCTATTCTCAATTTCTGTAAGATTAACATTTAAAATGTATTTTTATATTTAATATACCATTTTCATCTATCTGATACCTTCAATATTTTCTTTTTCTATCTGGTTATTAGACACTGTCAACAATTTGCTTATTATTTATGGTCTTTTATGGACCATAGTGATGCACAAAATTTAGCAAAAGAGCTGAAGTTAAGTTTGCTTCAGAAGTCATTTGTGAATGTGAAAATATATCTCATGTATGCATTCTCTTATTATCTTTTCTCCCTTGTGCAGCACTGGATATAATGCATTATCACAGGAAACTTGGGGGGATTCCTTCTCTTAGATCATGTCTAACAGCAATAATTTTCTAAAATTCCCTTTCCTTTATAATTATAAATTTATGTTACTTTCACATTATCATTCCACTTGCCTTTTTACATCAGTTTTTTCCACTGAGTTCCCTACCAATGTTTGATATTTAGTCAAACATAAATTTTGGAGTACTAGATAATATTCATATGTATTCTTCAAATTCTTCTGTATTGTCTATCAAAACTATCAGCTATTCTATGTACCTGTATAATTAAGATTTATTGGACACCCAGGCCCATCCTGTGCCATCCTCCATCCCAACAGACCAACTAGTGGGACACAGGAACTTCAGCCAGTGGAACGCACAAGGCCAGGTTAGACCCAGGCCCACCTCGAAACCCCCATCATCCAAGTAGACCATCTCACGGGACCTTGGAACTCCAGCCAGTGGTGCACACGAGGCCAGGCTAGATCTGGGCCTCTCCCATGACCCTTGCATTCCTGGCAGACAACCTTGCAGGACCCAGGAACTCCAGCCAGCAATGTGGGTTGGGCTGGGCCAGAACCAGGGCCCTCCCGTGTCCCCTCAGTCCTGGCCACCCAACTCAGCACCTAGAAACTCCAGCCTGTGATGCACGCCTTCACAGTCCAACTGATGCCATCACAGGTGCCCCCCACTTCCTGGACCTAGTATTGCTGTTGATCTTTGACTCCCACACCTCACCCCAGAACCTTGGACTGCAGAGGATTAACCATCCAGTATCAAGAGCAACCCAGTAAACATTCATGCAAACAGAAAACTCAGCAGGCTTCTATCAGTGAGGTGAGTCTGCCCCTATAATAGGAATAGAGTTTGCCACCTTCAGTGGCAACTCTAGGAACAGGAACAAACAGGAACAATAGCGAAGCTACTACCAGAAGTAAGCCATTGGTGGGCAAGTTTGGCAAATGGGTGGGTGAGTCTTTCCTTCACACAGAGAATATCAAGTAGGTTGAGCAGGGTGCCAATAAGTCATCCCCCAACCTGGAGAAAATTAAGTGGGCTTGTGTGATACCCAGAGACATAGTAGTGTGTCAACCAAGACAAATATTATAAATAGGGAGATATGGTGACTCTGAACAACTTGAAGATATAATAACAGCAGGAACTAGGGACTGATTTCCATCAGTACTCCTAGACTTATCAGCCTAGGAAGAATATAGCACTCACCCAACAGGCTCTGCAGAGAGAATCCAGGAGACTGGCCCACTTCTTCATTGTGGGACCAAGCAAATGGACAAACATCAACCTTACAGTAGGACCCCAAGATACACACTGCTAACAGTTGACACTAGTGGGATTAAAGGAACATATATTAACCCTAAAGGGGAAAATGGCAAAATGAAAGAGAAAATGAATTCTCAAATATTTAGTACATCAGGAGCAAGTACAGGAGACACTGAAATAGAGGAATTCAAAAGTAACACACAGGAAATCTCTGAAAAGATAGTGAGTGAAACAAAGAAAACTCCATGAAGCTATAGAGGAAATCAAATTACAAGTAATCTCTCATATAAAGACAGAAATAATAAACTTAGTAAAAGATTTACTCAGCACAGCTTGAGAAGAAATAGATAAAAAAAATACAAGAGCATGGGAAATTGATTGAAACCTTGAATGAACAGCACCGACAACATGCAGAATTCATGAAACAAACTCAAAGAGACATCTAAGAAGCTAAAATTTCTACTGAAAGCTGACAAAATCATTTAAATGAAGCTGAGGATAGAATTTCAGTCCTTACAGACAGGATCATGACTAGTGATGATAAAATTATAGAACTTTTAAAAATAACAAAGCAGCATGAAATGAAACCCAGCAGCTTCAAGATGATGCTAAGAGAAACAATATAAGATTCATAGGTATCAGTGAAGATGCATGAATCAATGCAAATGACATAACTATTCACAGAAGTAATAGCAGGAAATTTCCCAAACATTGGGAAAAAGTCTGATATTCACATAAGTGAGGCATATAGAATGTCAAACAATCACAACCAATATAAACCTACACCCAGATATATAATAATTAAGATCCAATGTATGCAGCATAAAAATAGAATACTAAAAGCTGTTAGAGCAAAGACACAACTCACCTATCTAGGAAAGTCCAACAGAATCATGGAAGACTCTTCAGCACAAACCTGCAAGTCAAGATGAGCTTTGAATGAGGTATTTCAAGCCCTGAAAGAAAACAACTTTTAACCCAGACTGACGTACCCAGCAAAATTTTCATTCAAATTTAATAGAGAAACAAGATACTTCCATGACAAAGGATCACTGAAGAAATTCATGTCCACCAAACCAACCCTAGATAGAGTATTGAAAGACATCCTAGATAGATATAAAAATGACCACAATTTCCAGAACAACAACAGAAAGAAACCAACAGGTACGATAAGCAAATAAACAAGGAGCAAAAGCAAAAACAAACAACTGGAACATAATATGACAAAGTTGAGCCAGTATGTAACAGTTATATCCATAAATGTAAATGGCCTCAATTCAACTATCAAAAGAAATAGGTTGACAGAATGGACCAAGTAACATGATGCTACAACATGCTGTATAGAAGAAACACACCTGACCCAAAAAGAAACTCATAGAATAAAACTCAAACGATGGAAAACAGTATTCCATGCAACAGGAATCCATAAAGAAGCAGGAGTAACTATTCTATTTGCAGACCATGCGAACTTCAAACCTAAAATGATTAAAAGAGACAAAGAAGGTCACCACATACTCATTAGTGGAAAAATTCAAGAGGAAGTACTATTATAAATATATTTGCACCAAACAGGAGTACCCAACTATATAAGATTAATATTAATGGACATGAAAAACCAAATACACAAGAAAACAATTATTGCAGAGAACATTAATACCCCATTGTCACAAAGAGATAGATCAATTAGACAAAAAGTCAGCAATGAAATAATAAAACTGACTCATGCCTGTAAGCAATTGAATTTAGGAGATGTTTACAGAGTGTTTCCACCCAACCACATCAGAATACATTCTTCTCAGCTGCACATGGGACATTCTCCAAAATAGACCATATATTATCCCATAAAACATTCTTAAGTAAATGCAAAGGTATTGAAATTATCCCATGCATAATCTAACCTTAGTGCACTGAAATTGGATATTAATGGCAAAAGCAATTGCAAAACCTGAATAAATACATGGAACTTAAATAACAACCTTTTGAACAACCAGTGGGCTACAGATGAAATTAAAGAAGAAATAAAGCAATACCTACAATTCAATGAAAATGTAGAAACAACATACTGTAATCTGTGGGATACAATGAAAGCAGCCTTAAGAGGAAAATATATAGCAATAAACTGTCATATCAAGAAAACAGAAAGAGCACAAATAAACAACTTAGTGCTTCATCTCAAGCTCCTAGAAAAAGAAGAACAAGTTAAACCCAAACTCATAGAAGAGAGGAAATTGTAAAGATTAGAGCTGTAATCAATGTAATTGAAAATAAAAAAAATACAAAGAATTAATGAATCAAAAAGCCGGTTTTGAGAGAGAATAAAGAAAATTGATAAATCTCTAGCTAACCTTATCAAGAAAAAGCAAGAAAAAACCCAAATTCATGCAAAGTTACTGAAAAGAGGGAAATTACTATAGATCTGATGGATATTCAAAAATCATGAACACCTACTTTGAAAATCTCTACTCAAATAGAGTGAAAAACACAGAGGGAATGGACAGATTTCTAGAAACATATGAACTCCCAAAGCTCAACCAAGAAGATATAGTAATTTTGAATAACCCTATATTAGCAATTGAAATTGAAAATGTAATTTAAAACTTACCAACAAAGAAAAGCCCATGTCCTGATGGATTCACAGCTAAATTCTACAAGAAATTTAGAGAAGATCTAGTGCCAATACTCCTTAAACTCTTCAATGAAAATGAAAAGGAAGCAATACTCCCTCAATCACTCCTGGAGGCAAGTATTACTCTGATACCAAAACCAGAGAAAGACCCAACCAAAAGGAGAACTATATGCTAATCTCACTAATGAACATTGATGCATAGATTCTCAATAAAATACTGGCAAATAGAATGCAGCAAATCATCAAGGAGATTACACATCATGACCAAGTAGGATTCATTCCAGGAATGCAGGGGTACTTTAACATACACAAATCAATAAATGTAATACACCACATCAGCAGAGCCAAAACCAAAATTACATGGTTGATCCGGCCTGCGGATCAGTCCGTGGGTCTAACCTGGAAGGGGAACGGGGATGGGATGAGAACGGGACAAGAGGAAAGAGAGACGGAGACAAGTTGAGCAGTTCCAATCAAGTCTCGTTTATTGAGGAAGTGAACATGGCTTATACAGAGGGCAGAAATGAGGGAGTAAGATCATATGACGCAGTCGGGTAACTAGGCAACTATGGGTGGCATTAACCCTTTTGGTGGGAGTATCTAAGCAACAGTTGGGCGGGCTCAACTTTCTGAATAACTATGGGCGATGGTGGGGGGAAGTATGTCATCAGGCAGAAATGTTGTGGAGAGACCGGATAGGTCGCAGTCATGTCCGGCCAGGCAGAGAGGATCATGGGTAATGTAGGCAGACGCACCAAATGCCCACAGGAGGGCGGGATGGGGCAGCAGCAGTGAGGCTATCACGCTGCTCCCTACACATGGTCATCTCAATAGGTGCAGAAAAAGCATGATAAACACTCTTCAGAAACTTGGAATACATGCTGTTTACCTCAATCTCATAAAGGCTATGTATGACAAACCAACAGCAAGCATTATACGAAATGGGAAAAAACTGAAGGCTTTTACTATAAAATCAGAACAAGACAATTGATGTCCACAATCACCTCTCCAATCATATGGTTCTGGAAATATTATCCTGGGCAATCAGACAAGATAAACAAATAAAGAAATAAAGATAGGAAAGAAAGAAGTTAAATTATTACTATTGGCAGATGACATGATCCTCCATAGACAAGCCTCAAAAACCTCCATTAAAAGACTATTAGAGGTAATAAACAAATTCAGCAATGTGGATACAAAGTCAGTGCTCAAAAATCAGTAGCATTCCTATACACAAACAAAAAACTCACCAAGAGAGAAATAATGGAAATATCATCTTTCACGATAACATCTAAAAAAATGAAATACTTAGGAATTTACCTAAGAATGTAAAAGACCTACATACTGAAAGTTATGATATGCTAAAAAAGGAGCTTGAAGAGGGTACTAGAAAATGGAAAGATATTCCTTGCTTTTGGCTAGGAAGAGCCAACATTGTGAAAATGGCCATACTCCCAAAACTGTCATACTAATTTAATGCAATCCCAATTAAAATACCATTAACATACCTCACAGATTTAGAGAAAACACTGCTAAAATTCATTTGCAAACAGAAGAAACCTAGAATAGCTAAAGAGATTTTGGGCATCAAAGGCGAGGCAGGAGGCATTTTAATTCTTGACTTAAAACTATACTGCAAAGCCACAGTGATAAAATCAGCATGGTATTGGCAAAGAAATAGACCTGAGGATAAATGGAACAGATTAGAAGATGAAAACAAGGCTATGAACACACTCAATTACTTTATTTTTGACAAAGGAGTTAAACATGATCACTGGAAGAAGGATAGCCTCTTTAATAAATGGTGGGAGAAGCAATTCTCCCACCCTTCTTGTAAATGGCTTCCTCTGATCTGAGCCAGGAGGAGACCCAGTAGTGTCCTTTAGCCTACCAGTATGCGGGTTTGGAATCAAACATACCAACCCCTTACCCCGTTAGCAACTGGAGACAGTTGTCTGAGCATCTCTTGGCAGGATGACTGTATGCAACATAGCAAATGGGGGGAGTCTCCTCTTTCTTCTCTTTGAAAGAAAGTGTTGTTTTCAGTTTTGTTTCATTATGATTAATTGCTTTACTCTATTCAATATTCTTTTTGGATTGATTTTATAATGTTCTGTCTTTGGTTTGATTTTGCTAAGCTTAATAGACTAGACAACTATTGTGAAGATAATGAGATATACTATGGTACCTATCATTGTTATCCTGGTAACCTGCTGTGAAGTTCTGTACCAAATTCACTGCAGTGTCTCAACTGACAGTCTTGCTCTGTTGTATTTCTACTACCTTCAAAATAAATAAATAAATAAATAAACAAACAAATAAATAAATAAAATATACAGTGTTGGAAAAATTGGCTCTCTACATGTTAAAGACTGAAACTAAACCCATGCCTATCACCGTGCACAAAACTAAAGTCTAAATGGATCAAAGATCTAAATATTAAAACAGAAACACTAAATCTACTGGAAGACAAGGTAGGTAGAAGTCTTGGGAACATAGGGATAGGCAGACAATTAACGAAAAAAATGCAAACTGCATGGGAAACACTTCAAAGAATGAACAACTGGGTTCTCATATTATTGAAAAATTTTGCATGTCAAAAGAAATCACCAAGAGTGTGAAAAGAAAACTCACAGAATGGGAAAGAATTTTAGACAGCAAACTTTCAGACAAAGGACTTTTATCAAGAACATATAAAGAATTAAAAATCTCCAGCCCCTCAAATTCAAAGACCCTCTCCAAAAATGGGCATCTGAGATGAACACACAGTTCTCAGATGAAGATATATAAATGGCAAGTAAATACATGAAGAAATGTTCACCATCCTTGGTCATTTGAGAATTGCAAATTAAAACAGCACTGAGATTTCATCGCACTCAGGAGACAATAGCTGCCATCAAGAAATCAACTGATCACTAATATTGGCGAAGCTGTGGGGAAGCCTTCATTGTTGGTGGGAGTGCAGACTGGTGCAGTCACTTTGGAAATCAACATACAGATTTCTCAGAAGACTAGGAGTGATAGTTCCATTCAATCCAGCTATTCCCTTCCTGGGTATTTTCCTAGAAAAACTGAAAAGGTCATGTCACAGTTATATATGTGCACCAATGTTCATAGCAGCACAATTTGTAATACCTAAGTATTGGAAACAACTAAAATGCCCATCAACTGCAGAATGGATGAAAAAGACATGGTATTTTTATACAATGAAACATTACTCAGGTATATAAAAGGATGATATTGAGTCCTTCATAGGTAAATGGAGGCAACTTGAGACTCTCTTAATAATTGAAATAAATAAGAATGAAACTATAAATATCACTTTGTGTAAAAAACAATAAGAACTGTAAGAACAATAAAACCCAAAATGTGTAATTGCTATTGTAAAAAAGAGAAGAATGGAAAGTGTTCTAAAGGATATAACTGCATGTATGTTTAAGTGCTTAAGTTAGATAATCAAATTACTAAGTTTTTGTTGGATTATTGAACAGAACTGTTTGCAGTCTCACTGTTTGAATGTTTACTTTGTATGCTTTAATTTTGTAACTTGAACAACTATTTCTAAGATGACAATATGTAATTTATCAACTAGTGATTTTTACTGTTTATTTTTTGAAATTGTATATTATTTCTACCCTTTTTCTGTTTTGCTTTTTTCTCTTTAAATAACATTTAATACAAAAGATTTATTGTAGAAGCTTATGAAAGATAAAAGGTCAGGTATTTCTTCATTTTTATTCTTAATTAAGTTTCAAATAGACAAATCTTATCATACTTAAAGTCTCAAAAAGGGGCCAATGTTTCATATCCTTGTATGATTTGAAGATTTACACTCATAAATTAGTTACAGTGTACTACTAGCAGGATATGTGAGTCTGTCACACACTGAATACACACATGGTTGAGACAAGCCAATGGCTATTAATACATGGGCAATTAAATTGTTTCTGTCTTCCATATTGGTTCTGTGCCATAATTGCTAGCTGTCTAAATCACAGATTCAGCACATATTTAACTACAGATAGAACTTTGGAAAAGAGTTTTCTGTTACACAAAACTCTGGTGGAAAGAAGAGACCAAACTACAAAATTCTCAGAAGGTTGTTGGAAGATCATTAAAAAAAAATCTACCCTTTAAGGGTTTTGTAATGTGGAGACTTCTGATGTTAGTCAACAATGGACTTCAATGTGCTGTGTCTTGTATTTTCCACATGAAATAATTATTTTATACCAACTTAGTTGTTCAGTGATGACTAAGACATACAAACTTTTTCTGTTAACAAGTAAAATCTTCACCAGCAGAAAGCCTTCTAGTCCATTTGAGTATGGAAAAGTTACTTGAAAGTGTTCATCTCTAATAATAAATCACAAAAAATTTCAAATAGGAGATTTCCCTCAATATTACAGTTATTTTGAACACTAAGAAAGTGAGCTACGAGTTATGGGTTTTGAACAAATATTTGGAAAGTAAATAAAAATGAAATTCAAAAGTATTGCTGGCACAAAAGACAATATTATGTTGGCATGGTCTTAATAGGGTTTCAGATGAAGATTATTAGTTTGGAATATTTATAGATTTTCAGGATCTGGGATTAGATAATCTAAGATATCCCTTTAAAAGTGGAATTTTAATGGCAGTAGCTAAATTTTATGACATAATCTTTGTTCTTGGTAGAGATAGAATAAGGTAATAAAGGAGGTCTTAAATAAATTATTCCATGGTAAGTAAACTAAACATTATATGAGCAATTATTAGTTTTTCTAAATAATTTTCATATTTCCAGATAATCACACTTATGAAGCAAATTTATTTGCAACAATTACTGAAATATTTGGACAAGATATTTGTTTTTATATCTAACTCCTGGTATAATAATTTCTTTGAATAAATAAGAAAATTGGCACACATAACTTCAGTTTACTTTCCTGATATAATCAGTCTATGGGCATTGATGTTATCAGCTATGTTGACCACTTCGTGAATAGGAATAGAACCAATTTTTCATTTAGTATAGCCAAGTTTGGCTGTTGTATGTTGTTGGTTCAATTGTGCAATTATATTTAATTTTTGTTTATGCCTAATACTCCTGAGATATTGTATTTATTGATGAACATTGTAATCATTTGTAATATAGGCATGGCTTAGTGTCTTAAGTACAGTTGAGACATTAATATACAATTATTAATACATATTTTATAAGAAAGAGGTGCTATTTTTAACCAATGATATATTTATTTAATACCTACACTGTACTAATTTTTGCTATATCTTATATGTCAATAGAACAATCATACTGACAATTACAAGTGCTCCTTCTAGAGGTAACGAAGCTACGTGCTTAGACACCTTATCTAGATCCACATTTATATGTAGGGATCATATCTATGGAAGCATCTTACTCCATTTTCTTTCCCTAATGAAATTTGCACTTTCTGTAGAGGTCAAGTGGCTATACAACTTAGAGAAGAGAGGAATTTACCGATTTAATTTAAATATAACCCATGATTTAATAAGGAATTATGAGCCTGATGCATAAATGAACAGAAAAAACCAGCAAGTACACCTCCCAAAACAACCACTTTCTGCTCCTTTTTAAATACAGTTGTATATTTAGTGCTTTGTTTTACAATTATTAGTGGCTTCTATTTTATAATATTCTAATACCACATGGGTAGAGAACTTTAGGTTGAGTACAACCAGGAAAGAAAGCTGCTCTACCCACATTTTCACTGAAGTGATTTTCAAATATTGTGTTTCTACACAGAGGAGAAAAATAAATAATTTTCATCTCAGAAGAGATACTTCACTGGTAAAAGTTAGACTATATAAATTATACCCTGGAGGTTATTTCTGCAAGATATATTGATAGACAGTTATATGAAAGTTCTCCAGAGAAACAGAAACTATAGGGTTGATATAAACATGTATAAAAGGTCTTTTGTTATCTGAATTGGCCTAAAAAATTATGGAATTTTTGAAAATCTTACAATATGCTACCTAGAAAATGTAAAACCAAAAAAGTCATTAGTTTATTCATTCTAAGTAGGTGGGTCTAAAACTGTGGGATCACTGATAAGTATAGGTCTGGATCTAAAAATCAGAGGGTCAGGAAGTCTTATCAGGATAAAAGAAGAGGATGCTTCAGCAAACAGTGACAGTAAACTTATCCTCCTTTGACTCTTAGTTCCACTCAGGTTCTCAGTGGATTGATTGTTCTCCTTATTTGGGCAATAGTTGGGTATGCCCTGTTTTACAAAGTTTAGAGAGTCAAAAGCTAAACCATTCCCTCCCAGACACACCTAGGCATATCATTTTACAAGCTCTGGAGACACCATTAACCCAGTGAAGAAAATGATAAGGAAAATTATAACAGAGACAAATATAATCTGAATCATGTATTCTCTTGAATACTAAATTGCTTATATCCTACATCAATTGTCTGATGTAGTTCAAATGAATTAATCTACTTAAAGTTCAGTCTTCTCAAGGAGAGTAATAATTTGATATGAAGATTGGTATAATATAAAAAGTTTTTCTTAAATTGAAAATGTAAATGATAAAATATATAATTTTAAAATTTCCACATGTGGAAGAGAATCAAGAGTCTGCATAGAGGTGGAGATTGCCCGAGGTGAGTTCCAGTGACCTGGGGAAAGTTGGAGACCTATGTTCCCGGCTTTCGAGTTTCTGGGGAGCTACCGGGATGCTGGACTGGGTCCAGCAGATTGCAGGGCCTCAGTCAACCATGCTCACTGGCTTTGTTTCACTCCAGGAGGCAGAAACCTTGCACAAGGACTCTGGGCTCAATTGGGCTGGCCTGGGAAGAGCTTAAGATCTGCACTACCAGCAGCTGAGTTCATATCCACAACCCTAGGACAGGAGATTAGGCCCCGGGGGTTCTGCCAGCCCCAGTTCTCCATGCCCAGCTTCTGCATCTCAATTAAGGGAGCTAAGAGTCTGCAGAGGGGTGGAGATTGCCCAAGGTGAGTCCCAGTGACATGGGGAAAGTTGGAGAACTTCTCTCCCAGCTTTTAAGTTTCTGGGGAGATACTGGGACACTGGACTGTATCGAGCAGAATGCAGGGCCACAGTCAGTCATGCTCAGTGGCCTTGTTTCAATTCAGGAGGCAGAAACCTTGTACAAGAACTCTGTGCTCATTTGGGCTGGCCTGGGGAGAGCTTATGATCAGCACTGCCAGCAGTTGAGTTCATATCCACACCCCTAGGGCAGGGGATTGTGCCCCGGTGGTTTCGTGGGCCACAGTTCTCCACATTCTGCTTCCACCTCTCAATTTAGGGAGCCAAGTGCCGGCAGAGGAGCTGAGACTGCTCCAATATCTGAGGGTGCAGGAGGGGACTTGACACACACCCAGAGGAAGCTTTGGAATACAACTCAAACCAAGGAAATAAAGAAAAATGACAAAAGGAAAGACCAAAAGGCAGGCTCAAAAACCAGACCAACCAAAGAAAGCTTGGGAGCAATGTACATAGAAAAATATAGAAATCATACACCTGAAATGACTGAAATTATATCAACTGAAATAAAGAAGCAACTAGGGGAAGCTGTGAAGAAATTCAAATCAGGAATAATTCCCCAGGTAAAAGAAGAAATGATAAAAGTAGTGAAAGACATAGTGAAAACATCTAGTGAAGACACAGCTAAAAAATTAGAGGAACAAAGCAAACAGATAGAATCCCTGAATGAACACTATAAGAAACAAACAGAATACATAAAGCAGATTCAAAGAGATATACAGGAAATCAAAAATTCTATTGCAAGCTGTGAAAAACGCCTCAATGAAAGTGAAGATAGAATTTCAGACCTCGAAGATAAGATCACAGCTAGTGATCAGGAAAAGAAAGATGTTTTAAAAATAACAAAGAATCAGAAAATAATAATTCAACAACTACAAGATGATGCAAAGAAAAATAACATAAGATTAATAGGGATAAATGAAAAAGAAGGGGACAGCCCAAATGATATCAAGAGGATATTTACAGAAATGATAGCTGAAAACTTCCCAAACATGAGAATGGAAAGTGACATTTGAATTAGTGAAGCATATAGAACTCCAAATAGCCATAACCACCCAGACACATATATAACCACCATCCCAGAAATCCACCATAAGAACAGAATACTAAAAGCTGTTAGAGAGAAAAGACAGATCACCTATAAAGGAAAACCTATCAGAATCACAGTAGACTTCTCAACACAAACAAAGAATTCAAGAAGAGCATGGAGTGAAGTATTTCAGATCCTAAAGGAAAACCACTTCCAACCCAGACTGACTTACCCTGCAAAACTGTCCTTCAAAATAGATGGAGAAATAAGATACTTCCATGACAAAGAACAGCTGAAAAACATCATGATTACCAAACCAACCCTGAAAGGAATACTAAAAGATACTCTAGATACACATAGGATAAAACCACCAAGAAAGGCAGAAAATTAAATAGAATGGAAAGCTAAAGATACAACAGCAGAAAGATAACATGTCAACAATAAACCAATATATAACAGTTATAACCATTAATGTAAATGGCCTCAACTCACCCATCAAAAGGAACAGACTGGAAGAATGGATCAAGAAACAACATCCAACCGTATGCTGTCTACAAGAAACCCATCTTACCCAAAAAGAAACCCATAGACTGAAAGTCAAAGGATGGAAAACAATATTTCATGCAACAGGAAACCAAAAAAAAAGCAGGAATAACAATCCTGTTTGCAGACAATATGAACTTCAAACCAGAAATGATCAAAAGAGATAAAGAAGGTCACTACATACTAGTTAGGGGAAAACTTCAAGAGGAAAAGATAATCTTAAATATATATGCACCAAACTCCAGAGCACCCAGCTATACAAAGCAAATAATAACATAAATGAAAAGTCAAAAAAGTAATAACACAATTATAACAGGAGACCTTAACATGCCATTGACACAAAGGGACAGATCAACTAGACAGAAAATCAGCAAAGAAATAACAAAACTGAATCATACCTGTGAACAAATGTTCTTGATAGACATATATAGAGTGTTCCATCCAACAACATCAGAATATACATTCTTCTCAGCAGTACATGGCACATTCTCTAAAATAGACCATACACTAACACACAGAACATATTTAAGTAAATGCAAAAGAACTGAAATTATCCCATGCATGTTATCAGATCATAGTGCCATGAAGTTAGAAGTTAAGGATAAAAGCAACAGCAAAAACCTCACAAACACATTGAAACTGAGTAATACACTCTTGAGCAATCAGTGGGTCATGGAGGAAATTAAAGAAGAAATTTACAATATCTAAAACCAATGAAAATACAAACACTACTTAACGGAATTTGTGGGATGCAATGAAAGGAGTCCTCAGAGGAAAATTTATTGCACTGAGTTCCCACAACAGGAAGACAGAATGAACACAGATAAACAACCTGATGCTACAACTCAAACATCTAGAAAAAAAAGAGCAAGCCAAACACAAAGCCAAAAAAAGAGAGGCAATTATAAAGATCAGAGCAGAAATTAATTCAATAGAGTCTAAGAAAATAATTCAAAGAATCAATGATTCAAAGAGATGGTTCTTTGAAAGAGTAAATAAAATTAATAAGCCCCTGGCCAACCTTATTAAAAAAGGAAAGAAAAAACTCAAGTTCATGCAATAAGGAATGAAAAAGGTGAAATTTCTACAGACTAGGGGGAAATGCAGAAGACCATCAACACCTATTTTGAAAATCTCGACTCACATAGGTTTGATAACACAGAAGAAAGAGACAGATTCCTAGATGCAGATGAACTACCAAAGCTGGATCAGGAAGATGTAAAACTGCTGAATAACCCAATTTCTATTACTGAAATTGAAAATGTAATTAAGTCCTTGCTAATCAAGAAGAATCCCTGCCCACATGATTTCACTGCAGAATCCTACAACAAATACAAAGAAGACTTAATTTCGACACTCCTTAACCTCTTCAATGAAATTGAAAGGGAAGCAATTCTTCCTAAGTCATTCCTGGACGCACATATTACTCTAGTGCCAAATCCTGAGAAAGACCCAACTAAAAAAGAGAACCATAGAGCGATCACCCTAATGAACATAGATGCAAAAATTTTCAATAAAATATTAGCAAACAGGATGCAGCAAATCATCAAGAAGATTATTCACCCCGACCAAGTGGGATTCATCCCAGGAATGCAGGGATGGTGCTATATACATAAATCAATAAATGTAACCCACCATATCAATAGAGCCAAAAGTAAGAACCACATGATCATCTCTATAGATGTAGAAAAAGCTTTTGATAAGATCCAACACTCATTCATGATAAGAACCTTACAGAGAATTGGAATAGAAGGTCTTTACCTCAATATGATAAAGGCCATCTGTGACAAACCAACAGCCAGCATCATACTAAGTGGCCAAAAGCCGAAAGCCTTTACCTTAAAATCAAGCACAAGACAAGGATATCCCCTATCACTGCTCCTATTCAACATAGTACTGGAAATACTAGCCAGAGCAATTAGACAAGAGAGAGAAATAAAAGGAGTAAAGATAGGAAAAGAGGAAGTTAAATTATCATTATTTGCAGATGACGTGATACTTTACATAGAAAACCCCCAAAACTCTATTGAAAAACTCATAGATATAATAAATAAATTCAGCAGTGTAGCTGGATACAAAGTCAGTACACAAAAATCAATAGAAATCCTATACAATAACAACAAAATCACTGAGAGAGAAATAAGAGAAATCATACCCTTCATGTTAGTATCCAAAAATTGGTATACTTAGGAATTAATCTAACAAAAGAAGTAAAAGATCTATACAAGGAAAATTATAATACCTTAAAAAAAGAAATCAAAGAGGACCTTGAAAACAGAAAGACATCCCTTGTTCATGGATAGGAAGAACAAACATTGTGAAGATGGCCATTCTCCCAAAATTACTATACAGATTCAATGCAATGCCAATCAAAATACCACTAATATACCTCATAGATCTAGCGAAATCACTGATAAAATTCATCTGGAACCAGAAGAGACCTAGAATAGCAAAGGCAATTCTAAGCAGCAAAGGCAAGGCAGGAGGCATCACCATCCCTGACTTGAAATTATATTACAAAGGTACTGTAATAATATCAACATGGTACTAGAATAAAAACAGACCTGAAGATCAATGGAATAGATTGGAAAATGCAACTACAACCACAAACTCACTCAACCACATTACCTTTGATAAAGGGCCCAAATGTTCACGGGAAGAATGATAGTCTCTTTAATAAATGGTGCTGGGAAAATTGGCTGCCTATATGCAGAAAACTAAAACTAGACCCATGCCTACCCACATGTACAAAACTAAAATCTAAATGAATCAAAGATCTAAATATTAAAACAGAAACACTAAATCTGTTGGAAGACAAAGTAGGTAAAAATCTCGAAGATATAGGGGTAGGTAGAGAATTCATGAAGAAGAATCAAACTGCATGGGAAATACTTCCCAGAATCAATAACTGGGACCATATCTTATTAAACAGTTTCTGCATGTCAAAAGAGATTTCCAGCAGAGTGAAAAGAAAACCCACAAATTGGGAAAAAATCTTAATGGATTGTCCCTCAGACAAAGGACTTCTGTCTAGAACATATAAAGAATTAAAAAAAAAATCAGACCCTCGAAGTTCAATGACCCATCCAAAAATGGGCATCTGAAATGAATACACAGCTCTCAGATGAAGACATACAAATGGCAAATAAATACATGAAAAAATGTTCATCATCATTAGTCATGAGAGAAATGCAAATTAAAACCACACTGAGATTCCATTTCACCCCAGAAAGAATGGCCAGGATAAATAAAACTACCAACAACAAATGCTGGAGAGGCTGTGGGGGAAAAGGAACTCTTCTGCACTGTTGGTGGGAGTGTAGACTGGTGCAGCCACTGTGGAGGTCAGTCTTGAGATTCCTCAAACAACTGGGTTTGGAAGTCCCATTTGACCCAGCCATCCAACTTATGGGTATGGTCCCAGAAGAACTGAAAACATCATACCACAGTGATATATGTGCACCCATGTTTATAGCAGCACAATTTGTAATAGCCAGATCTTGGAAACAACCTAAGTGCCCATCCACTGAGGAATGGATAAAAAAGTTGTGGCATTTTTATAAAATGGAGTACTACTCAGCTATAAAGAATGATCACATTGAGATATTTATAAATAAATGGACACAACTTGATCCATATTCATAAGGGTAATAAACCAAACTCACATATGTAAATACCGTATAGTCTCCCTAGTATGAGAGTTGGTAAGAGTATATAACATTTTATGGTAATCATGATTTCCCATTTCATTGCTTTGAAGCCTTTCAATGTTTTCATTCATCAGTTGGAATGGTTTTATTCTGTTTTACTTGACTTTATTATGTGTGATGGTATGAACAGCTGTTTTGAAGAAAACAAAACATTATGGCAGCCATTGCTGATTTAATATCATCTTCCTTAGAAGTCCTATGATGCTTCTACTCTGCTATTACCATAGGTTCTATCATGTTGTGTTTTATGGGGATTTTAATATATGTGATAGTATAAACAAATTTTTTATTGAAAATGAGATATTATAGTAGCCATTGATCAATCTCTGTTATTCGGTTCAGAATGTCCTGTAATTCTTTCATTATCTTCAATGGGTTTATACTATTGTCTTATGTTTGGTGTTATTGTATTTGAAACTATGCTCAACTATAGCAGAGAAAGAGATATTTTGATATCTACTGTTAATGTCCAGTTGTCTTAATGTAAAGTGTTGTGTTTTTTATGTTGTTCTGTTCTGATCTGCTTTGTTCTGCCCTCTTTCATTTTATTCTCTTTAAAATAAAAAAAACTAGAAAAAATATGATCAGTTTGTTGTGGTTGTTCTCAAAATTGTTTTCCCATTTGTCGCCTAATGTTACTGCTATTGAGAATCCTGCTGTCAGAGTTTATGCAGCTTTTATATAGTCTTCCTGGATTTATCAATTTTATTATGAAAAACAGACTTCAATAAATTTCTTAATGCATTTAGTTCAAAAGTTTTCATAGGTCTGAAAATGTCTTTACTTTGCTCTTGTACCTCATTAGTAGCTAGATATCCAGAGTACTGTAGATTAAAATGAGAAAAATAATTGTCTTACATCAATGATTTAATAATGACAAGAAAAATGTCTATTTGGTTCTCTGTGTTCATGGAGCTTTTCATTTCCCTTTTCATTATTTTTATTGTCTTATTATCAATGAACATTCAAGATATTCTTATTTTCCATTCATTCTAAATAAGTCATGTCAGGAGACTAGGTTGAAACCATCTATTTTTTGTCTGATTTTAATAGTTAAGGAAGAAGGAAGAGAAACAAAGACACTGTGCTTTGAGTATAGAAGTTTTGCTTTGTTTGAGATTCTTTACATGTTATTTAAAAAGTCCATCAGTATCTATTATGTGGCACTGTAAAAATTTATTTATCTAAACAGATATATCTTGGAGAACTTGAACTGGTACCTTGTTAAGGTAATATTGTTTTTATAACTTTGAGATATTATTTATCATTTGATAAAGGCAAAGTTTTAAGTTCAAGATGGTCAGGTCAAATCTCACCAGACTACCTGGATGAGGGTTTTCAGTGACACGTTTAGTTAATGTAGGATAAGTATGATTTCTTTAGCTTGGATATTATGCAAATTATTGGACGCCATATCACATAGCATGACATCAAACAGTGAATGGAAAAAGTGACTTTAGTTTTAGAAATGTTAAATTCAAAGTACATAGAGGTAATAAAACAATAGACAAGCTACACATTCCAAAGCAACTAAAGCAAAAAGAACAAATTCAATCACTTATGAGGAACAAAGAATTGAAAGTAAGGTACTATTTATTAATGCCCAGATAATGAGAGAACTTTAAGGAATTTAAGCTTTATCCATGCAAGTAAGATAAATATTAGGATGAAATCAGTTTATGGAAGCCAGTAAAGATAATTTGCACGGATTAAATACTTCAGATGGTCAAATGCTTTCAAAAGCTCAAACAAGGTAAGTATACTAGTTAGTGACCTGAACGTGATAGTTAGATGATCACACAACCTAATTTACCTAAGACCAGCTTGGACCAGATTTTTCTCTTATTCTGTGATGATAATTACTAAGGCTCCCCTTTAGTCTATAATATGAGTAAATTTCAAAATAATATTGTTACCATAGGGATGAAGCACTGACTGTGGGAGATAAAGCAGTACATGTGAAATGATTATACAAGTGTATATACATTCATTTTATATACAGTGTTAACACTAAGGTATAAATGGCATGCTATATTTTATATTGTGTGCACATATTTACGAAAATATATGTATGAAATGCAATTTAAGGTATATTAAATATGAAATAGAAAATAAGAATACAGTTTGGAAATTCATGCTAAAAATTAGTTTTGTTTATTTTTAATGTAAATAATTTTAGCATCTTATATTACAGACGTGAAGAATCAAGCAAAAAAGTTTGCACTGTATAAGAAAGGTGAAATGATAAAGAATAATATGCTAAGCATACTAAGCTAGGAAAAATATTACTTTTAAGAACAATAAAAACATTTTCTTAGTGTTAAAAACAATAACAATGCCCAGTGGAAGTTACACATAGTGGTATAGAAGTGGAAAGAGTTCCAGATGAAAACTTCAAAACACGTGAAATGGGGTGGTGAGGAGGGCAGGAGGAAAGAAGCGATGCAGGCCGGGAGGAAGAGATAGTGAGAAGGGAACACACAGGATATTTCTTTCTAGTTCTGGTGGAATGTTATGGTGATCAAGAGCTCCGAAATACTGGTTATCTTGTTGCCTAAGATTATTTATGCCTTAATTTCTCCACTTAAAAACAGTGCTAGTTAGCCTACATTTTAAGACAGAATTCTTTGCATTTATTTATTTTTTAAGGCAGCAAAGTTGGGAAAGAAGGTAGTTAAAGAAACAGGCTCTGCATAGAGTCTGGACCAATTAGAAGTAGGAAAAATAAGTCCACCCACAGCGGGGAGGAGAGGCCTCCATGGGTAAGCAGCACACAGGTCAGGACTCTGCTTTCATTATCACATGATCTCAGCCTCGCTTCCCAACATGACTTATTTAGAATGAAATGAACTGAACTGAACTGAACTGAACGTCTACTTTAACCCAAATCTTGATGTACATCTGCCTGAGTGGTGATTCCTAATAAAAGTAATGTGATATCTCACAGCAGCCTCAGCAGACAAATACTTTCATTCCCTGACCTAAGAATTATTGCCATTTTTTCACAGTAAGTCTTGTGTTCCTCATCTACAGCATTTATCAGGACCATATAGCAAAATCAGTGGCCTGTTGAATATGATATTTCATTTTCTCCCTCCTTAGGTTGCACGTCTGAGAAGCCATTTTGAGCAGAGCTGCTCAAAAGTTTTCCAGGTCTGAATTCAACATCAGCGTTTCAGCCTTCTCTCCTCATCCTCACAGGCCTCCGCAGGCTGCTAGGCTCCTGCTTGTTGCTGGGCCTACTCCTGAGCCTGAGGTACATCATCACAGTGGTAGGAAACTGTACAGTGCTATATCTGGTGAGGAAGGAACGAAGTCTTCAGGAGCCCCAGTACTATTTCTTGTCCATGTTGGCTGGGGCTGATATCGTCCTGTCTCCACACTTCTTTCCGTGCTAAAGGTCTTTATCCTTGGCCTCTATGAAATTGCATTTCATAGTTGCCTCACTCAACTCTTCTTCATCCATGCATCCTCTTCCATGGGCTCAGGACTCCTGCTGGCCATGGCCTTTGACCGCTTTGTAGCCATCAGTAAACCCCTGCAATATACCACCATACTTACCAGCTCCCGAGTCACCAAAATGGGACTGGCAGCCTTGACGAGGGGCATAGGTCTCATGACTCCACTGCCTATCCTGCTAAAGCGGCTGCCTTTCTGCAAGGGCCAGACGCTCTCGTACTCCTACTGTCTCCACCCAGATGTCATGAAGCTAGCTTGTGGACAAGTCAGGATTACTATTTTGTATGGGTTGGTTTTGGTTATCTTTTCTTTTGGGGTTGACTTTCTGTTTATAGTCATTTCTTACGTTCTGCTATTTCAAGCAGTGCTGGGTATTGCTTCCAGAGAATGCCGGATGAGGGCGCTCAACACCTGTTTGTCGCACATCTTTATTGTGTTTAGTTACTACGGACCTCTCCTGGCAATAACCATCATGCATCGAATCAGCACGAGAAGTTCTCCAGTAGCACATGCTGTCCTCGGCAACATCTACCTGTTTATGCCTCCAATGCTGAACCCGATCGTGTACAGCCTGAAGACCAAGCAGATCCGTGCTGCTCTGAGAAAGTCGTGCAAGATCCTGAGGAGATGAAGAATTACAGAAGTTAATGATGGTGCAGGTGAGGGAAAAACATGACTTCCGGTTTCATAACCATTTAACAAATCCTTGTTGGCATCTAATCTGTGGAAATAGATATAAATATAAAATATAACAGATTATGGTTTTATAGCTTAAACCAATGTATATTCATAGCATTTTCTTTGCTCCTACGTATCTTGAATGGTAGCTTGAGATATTTTACAAACAAAATGGAAACAAATGAGAAAGACTTGATGCCAGTACTTATGTTATTCCATGTCATAGGCAGGTCTATCACTGATGTTACTTCTAAATGAAATTCATAATTTTATACTTTTTTAAAAGGAGCCAAAAATACCTTTCCCTATTTTCCAACTTACTACTTTGTCTCTTTAGTCTATAGTTTATTATATATTGTAAAATTTCTGCTTCTCCTTTTACACTATTTCTAGTACAAAAAAGTTCACTTGTATCTTCCACCAATTAACTGTTTCAAGTTGCAAAGTGTCTGGATCTTAGTAAAAACTCCAAAACTTTTCTATGTGTTGCTTTATTTATTCAACAATTGGATCATATTCAAGAAAACACTTTCTGTCTTCCCCACCAACATATGAAAGTCCGTAATTTGTAGAGGATGTTTATACTAAATTCAGTTATAGATTATACTGGTGTTTGTTTACTTTCTTTTATTGGGCCCACAGTCATGGAATACATTATATAAAATTATTTGGAGAATCATTTTTTAGGAACCAGTCTACAAATTTTGAACCTGACAAGAAGATAATTAAAGATTAAAAACAGAGACACAGAATTAGGTGAAAATGTGGGGGTCTTGGGGGCTCTTGTCCCTTACACAAAGATCCCCAAGCCTCTGGCTTATTCTGCTTTTATTTGCTAACACATGGGAACAAACAGTTGGAATAATACAAGGCCCATCTGCGTCCCATCACCCATAGTACATGTCTGGGTAAACAACTGAATCTCAGCTGTCTTGACTTTTTACTGGACCCTGCAACGTGTCAGCAAGCTTGTACACTGCCTTTCTGTTTAATGTTCACAGATGAGGCCAATTAGTTCTCAGTTCTTCCTATCTGGTCTTGTATATTTCCTCCTTTTTGTTTTTTATAATATCTGAGTTGGATATCAATCTCTGCTGTTAATGCCTAGGGAAAGTATATAAGTGTAGTTATTTTACCCTTTTCTTGAGTCCTAGCCTTTAATGAAAATACTTCTACCCACAATTGTAATGAATCTGTTCTTGTTCTTTTCAAGGGCCTAATACTATCTGAGAGTACTAGGGGGCAGTCTGATTCTAAATTGTCTATACTGTGTCTATACTGTGACTAACTTAACTTTCCCTCCTCTGAAGAAGTACCCCTAACAGCCATGGGTGCGTAATAGGCAGAGACCATTCTGGCTATTTCTGGCTGAAGAGGGGTGTAGTTGTGATTGGCAGTCTGAGAGTACAGGGCCAGTCTATTTAGAGGCCCTGGATAGACATCAGATGATTTCATCTTGGTAGATAATGCTGATAGATCAGTCTTTCTGCCTCCTGGATAATGTTCTTCAGTTGTTATCTGGGAAAAGACTCTCATTGGTGTGAAAGCCTAGTCAAGTTCCTCCATCAGTCCACCACAGAGAGGACTTTTCAGTGGTCATATGGTCCTGAAGGTACTCACACTGTCTGTGTATTTCCTGCAATGACGCAAGCAAATAACTACCCCCATGCCAATAGAGTAACTGGTTCCTCCCCTTTTCCCATCTCCAAGGACCACCACAACATTTATGCCTTCTCCTTTTATCCATGTTCCTGTACTTAAGACCAATATATTCCACTGGGGTGCTGTTTATATCATCAACAGGATTATAAATATTATGTATAAATGTTGCAGAATTAAAGCAAGCTTTAGTTATGGTTTATTATCACTTTTTTGTTTTTGTATTTGCTATTTTAATGTCAAATGTGCACAATCAACCATAGCTTGTTATTAAGAATTAAATGAAATTCCAGTAGAATGACTAACCTTCCGTTGTTGCAAAGAAATCTTTGGAAGTTCCTGTTTGCATAGGTAGGGCAACTATCCATTTTTATTTTCTTATGAACTCCCATCTTTGCAAATGCTGAATGATAATATTGTTGCATATGCATCACAGTCTTTGCTACATGGGAAATAGCATACATATAATGAGAGTAAGAATCTACACTAACTTGTACATTCTAAAGTCTGCCAAATTGGTTTACATTGTTATATCCATTTGTCATAGCTCATTTGTCTGAAGGCCTTTGGGTTTATAGCCTTCTGACAGAGTAGCTATAGTGCAGTCTGGCATGCACTATTTTACACAAGTAGTGTAAAATGTAGCATGCCAGTGATCTGGGAAGTTTAAAGCTAGAGGCAAAGTTTAAATACTCTGAGGGAAATAAGATAAGAAAGCCTCATGGGTTGAAAAATCAAAGTGATGATTCTACCAGCATGATGATTTCCTTCTGCCACTGGCATATGAAGACTAAATTGCGAGCATACATAGCCTATTTAAAAGGGGGCAGTCTTATTCTAAATGGCTTTCTCCAATCACAAAAGCAAATTAAACAGGGTGGGGGGGGATACAGTTTTGTTTTGTTTTGTTTTGTTTTGTTTTCTTTGGTACCAGGTCTTGAACTCATGCCCTTTGCACTTCCAGGCAAATACTGTGCCACTAAAATATACCCCAAGCTTTTAGGTTTGTTTTTTGTAGTGGCTGTCTGCAAATGATTAGTGGTACCACTTCCATAGGTAGAACCACATAAAAAGTTAACAGATTTTGTTCAGAGTACATTGTAATATAGCTATCACAGTGACCAATTCTGCTCTTTGAGCCAAAAGTCCAGAGGTGATTGAAGTGACACTGATTATTCACTACTAGACCAAAAAGTCAAACAAGAGAGTAAGGAGTGGGCAGTATGATCATCATAAGAGGCCCAGTCAGACTAATTGGAAACATCTATTTGCCAAAGTAGTTTCTATTATCTGGAGCTCCTTTAGGGATTCAGTGTGAGGGTACAGGGAAAGTTCAAATCTAGTTCGCCTTATGATGTTTTATACAGTGTGCTTTTAACAGATACATAAGCATTTCTAATTTCATGTGAATCCAATTAATGTTCCCCAATAAATTTTGGAAATCATTCAATGTTTGTAATTAGTCTTTCTGTTAATTTCTGGATTTGAACTGCTCTTTCCATTACCAGAATTCTCAAGTAACTAGAAGAAAAGGTAGTTTGAATTATCTCTGGGGCTATGGGTAGCCCATATTGCTTCAAATACAATATAATTTCTACAAAAAAGAAGGATATATTTTGCTTAGAATCAACAGCAAGCAACATACCATCCATACAATGTATTATATAGGCTTGAGAGAATTTTTTCATGACAGGATCTAAAACCTGACCAACAAAATACTGAGACACGGAAGGACTGTTCATCACACCCTGTGACAGAGCTGTCCATTGATTTTGGCACATAGGGTCAGAAAACTTAGTGGCAGGAATTGAAAAAGCAAAACAAGGTCAATCCTGTAGACTTAAAGGAATGACAAAACCTTAAAATCAATAATTATCATAGGCCAGTCCTGTGAGATCACAGTGGAGCGGACTTCAAAAATGCATGCTTCCTCATAGCCAGGCTCTTGTCTTTTCTTTCTCTGATAAACTTCCATGGGTTTGGGAATCTTTGTATCAACAAGCGGGATTGCCTTATTACTAATATGAATTTCCTGTTGTTGCAGCAGATCCTTACCTCACAAATGGCCTGGAATCCTTGTAATAAATGGCTGACAGACTCCTCTAAAGCTATGAAGGTCTATATAAGGTAGAGACTCACCACTGTGCAAGATCAGTTTGGGTGACCTGCGCCAAGATGACTGCTGCTTGGTTACACTGGCAGGCAGCCATTGGGAGGAAGCCATCACTGAAATATCTTCACCCCTGTGTCCATGAGCCCTCAAAAACATTTTCCCTTAACCATGAGAGTATAATACATGCTTCAGTGGTCTATGATACGTTGAGTGATGAACAAACATTTCTTTATGTGGGGGATGCATCTAAATGCTTTATCTTATCAGCTAATAATTGTGGTTGTAACAGTTGGTAAAAGCATTAGTTGGGTGATGTAGTCACGTGGTTCAAAGAGCCAAACATCATATGACTGAATCACAATCTGAATTTTCCTCAAACAATCTGAGTCCACAATTTCAGGGAATAATTCAAAACTCTATAAATTTAAACTACTTTTTCATAGGACCAAACCTACAGTACCTAAGGGAAGAAGTCCCCAGATTCCTATCGGGACTTTTTACAAGTTAATCTCCAACAATCAAAGTCTCTCAATCAGTAGCAAGAAGGTCTAATCCTGTGCTTCCTGGGGTTCTGAAGACAAGGGACCCAGTCATCCCCCAGAGATTCACTGAGGGTTGGGGTTAGCTTGTACTGGAAATGTCCCCAATATTTGCCTTCTCCATAGCCAGGCTCTTCTCTTTTCTTTCACAGTAAACTTCAGGATTTGTTTTGGTCTGGGGCCAGACCCACATTCCACTACCTGTCAGTGGGTGCCATCTTGATACTATTTAGAATGACATTGATTATCCCAGTGATTTCCTTCTTGACATCTCAGACAAGAGCTCAGCTCTTAATGCTGAAGATTAACGTGGACATTTAAGCTCTGGAAGACATCTCAGAGTTTCTTGACATCTCAGACAAGAGCTCAGCTCTTAATGCTGAAGATTAACGTGGACATTTAAGCTCTGGAAGACAGAAAATTACTTCATTTCTTGCCTCCACAAGTGCTCTGTTTTTGGAGATGCCCTGTTTGGTCGTAATTAAAAACTGTATTTTTGAATAAGCCTGATATTGTTTAATTAGACCCTACTTAGATTGGGCAAACACATAGGACTTATGACCTCTGGTACACACATTTTAGCATACTTTCAAATAGTTTTCTAGATTTTAATTGCTCAGATGGACCCTCGTGCTTGTTTACAGTCCTTATTAGCTACAGCACACTATCTCTACAGCTGGGGCAGCGAGGTGGTATCTGCTATTGAACAACTTCCAACAATCTGGCTAAGAATCAGAGATAAAGCTCATGGGAACCCAGAAGAATGTATAAAAATGACGGAGTAGGAATCCTTCCCTCAGTGTAGTTACCCAGGCTCATCTCGTCATGAGAGCCACTTGTTGATAAAGGTGGTCCTGACAGATTAACCATGGATTGGGTCTGAGTACTGACCTGCTCCCAACATCATTTCTTTTGTCAGTACTAAATGTCCTGCCCCTCAAATGTGTCATGCTTGCTCAGCTGCTTACTCTTGAAGATTAACGTGGACATTTAAGTCTTGACCTGCAAAGAGGCAAGTCCTCACTAAATGCTAAGTTCTAAAGGAGATAAGTGCAAAGCTCCTGAGACAGGCTCTACTAAGTCTAAAGTGAACAATCTGTGAAGTTCATTGTTCATGACACAGGATTTTTTTAAAATTTTTATTTTTTTTTTAGTTTTAATTCTTTAAACAAGGATTATGCTCATGAACATTCCAGTGAGAATTGTTAAGGTCTCAGGATGAGTATGAATTGGAAATGCATACATCCCAAAGGGCTGTCCATGAAGCACAACCTGTTTAAACAATCTTTGAGAAGGAGACACTGTTTCTGTCTCAACCACAAATGGAAGGGAAGGAGGAAGAGAAGAGGGCCAGGGCCACCCTCATTTTCATCTTCTCTCAAGGGTCCATTAGGTGTGGGACGTTTCCCATGGATAAAGGACAAAGAACTCTATGCAATGAGCTCTATGTGAAGGAAGTTTCAGGGGAAAGAACCCTGGACCTGAGCGTGTTCCAAACCCTCTCTCATTCAATCCCAACTCTCTACATCAAATTTGACCTTCTGAGGAAATCAAAGATTATGTGTGATAACATCTTTCATCATACTAGAAAGCAACAGGGAATTAACTTGAACACCAGACTGAAGTAAAAGGATTTCCAGCAAAGGGTAATAATGCTGTGCTTCAATCAATGATCTCTGCCCTGTTACCCAGGGAGCAAAAGGTTTTCCTGTGCACTCACACTCCTTTTCCTTTTCTCCCTTGCTGCCTGGCTCTTCTGCTCTGTGGGACTCCTCATTGCTGACTCACCACACCTTTCCCTAGACAAACTTTCCCCTGCCAGTTCCCTGTTCAGGGGCCACTTGTAGGAGTCAGAATATAAATTTTGTAATTGGCCAGGGTTTGTATGAGGATGAAAGACTAAGAGACACAGAATTATCCACAAACCTCTGGTTTATCCTGCTTTTATTCACTCAAATGTGGGAACAAGCAGAGTAACACCAGGATCATCTGCCTCCCGCTGTGGTGGTTCCTGGGTAAACAGCTGTACTGACCTTCCCCTGAAACTGACCATGTGCCAGCACCCTTGCATACCACCTTCCTGCTTAGTGCTTATGAAGACCAGTGAAGCCTCAAGTTTTCCAGCCTGGAATCCCACACATTTTACTATTTATTTTTATCTTTAGACAAATGGGGTACATAGACACGTTCCACAGGAGAGGAGTCCTCAAATTCAGTATAACACAAAACTAAATTTGTGAAATTCTCCTTGAAAAGTTTCTTTTTTCTAAATTCTCTACATATGTGATTGTTGGTTGGATTTTTTATATTTTTACAGTGAAAATAAATCTTATTATCTTTATGTAGATCTTATATTTTTTCACATTTAATCTTCATTAACTTCCATTTAATTACAACTACTACAATATCTTTAATATGTCCATTTATCTACCTCTCTATTTTTCTTCAATATTTTAAGCTTTTATTATTTCCTTTTTCATCTATTTAATAGCCATGTTTTCACCATCTCATACTACCTAATGGTCAAATGAGTTTTTATAAAGCTGTACAACTTTTACAAAACAAACATGATCACATTGAATTTTTATTTTGAATTTTTATGGCTAAATCCATACTTTACATGATAAATGATAAAACCCAATGCATGATAAACAAAGCTTTCCATGATCTGAACTGTCTATCTTTTCTTCCCTACCCCAGGCTTACTGAAGCATCTTCATTTTCCTGAAAAGGGAATGTTCATTAAAAAATTTGTGATTGTTTATATTTGTACTGATATACACTCTTCATTCGCTGTTCATTGAGATGATTCTTGCTCATTTTCTAAAATTAAATTAAAAATATTCAACATTCTTTAACATTCAAAATTTCAATCAAAACTTTAATGAGTATAACTTCAAAGCTGTCCCAATGACCACTAAGTAGGGGCAGTGGAAGTGCACCCTCAGTTGTGTGTCTGACACTATCTTCAGGTACAGTGTCAGAACCAAATTGAATTACAAGGTATCAATCTTTGTCCCCTGAGGAACTGCTTTCTTGGTATATGGGGAAAACTCACATATCTGGGATCTGAAAAATTCTATCCTGTATATGAATGACGGTGAATTTGGCTATTGTCAGAGTTAGTATCAACGTGGTAGGCATCAAGCCATCCCAACAACATTTCAGTTTCCTAGAAAAATATGAAATACATTAATAGAACATTAATTTAATGGAATAATTACACAATTTAATTTTTGATAACCAGTTAAATAAACATAAGCTCCTGATTAATTCTTTGGTAGCTATTTCTTTTTATTTCTCTTTGTCAACTTTCTTCAGAGTATCATCTGTCAGTGCATTCTTTCTTGTGGTTCCTACAAGCATAATGTGTCCTAATCCCATTCCTTAATAAATGCTGCTATGTCTACATTCTCAGCCCCTTTTTCCTTGAATTAGTATTGTTTGTGATTTTTACTCGTTTCCTTGTCTCAGAATTTCCAGTTAAATTTTCCTGACTCTTACAATCTGGGTCACACATACTGTACAGCTCTGACTTTGTCTTTGACATGATATACACTGCGTATCAGTCACTTACTTCTCTCCCTCTCCCTCTGTATCTCTTCCTGTATACAGTAATTTGCTGAATTGTGTCTATATTCCTAGGCCCCAGACACAGTAAGACACCAATTAATTTCTAAAGGAGTTAAAGAAATAAGATGAGGGCAAGAAAATAGGAAGACAGAAAGTCTAGTATTTTTATGAACACAAAGGAATTTGTTTACATTCAAGAAATGTATATTTATTTTATACCGACTATGTTCCAGGCCTTTACAAAGACACTAGCAATATCTTTGGAACAAGAGGTAAAACATTCAGCATTTTGAACGTACATCTGAGGAAATGAAAAAACAGGGAAGATCAAGGCCTTACCCTTTCTGAGACCACTGGCTCAGTAAAGATCATTGATGTTTTCCCTGTATAAATGGTCATTTTTTGTCTCCTTCAGTGTGATAGGAGGTGCTATTTTGTGTCCTCTGAGTCTATATTGAGGCATCTGCCTTAATCCAATGGACAATAAGCACTTCCTCTTCGAAAAGTAAAACTGACCTCTTGTCTCTCAAGCCTTATACTTGGGCCATGAAATGCAGAGGGCTGGTCTTTAATGAAAATTCAAATACAGTGTCTTGAAAGAGGAACCTGGGAGTTAGTGCTTTATGTCATTTTGAATATTATAAATATGCTCTTATTCTATACTATCATTATGTACCTTGCTTTCCCCATTCAGTATCATATTTGGACAAGGTATTCCTATATATATACTATTTGTCTACATAAATATGCAGTTAACATGTAAAATGTTACACACTACCCTTATATAGCTCTTCTCATGATTCATGTATTTGTTAAAATTTTGCTCCTCTGCTTTAGTAACTGCATTTCCTCTCTCTCTCTTTCTCTCTATCACTGTCTCTAGGTCTCTGTCTCTATCTCTCTCTCTGTCTCCATATAATCACACACACTCTGTCTTATTACCCTCCCATATAATTATTTTCTTAATCATTTACAAAATATTTCCATATAATATGACATTTATTATTAAATACTTCACTATATTTACCTAAGAATAAAACTATTCTCTTAAATAATCACAGCACAGCTACCTCCTTCCATGAATTTACAGTTGGTACAATAGTTTAAATGTCATAGCTCATCTTTATTCAAATTCATCAGTCAGTTCAATAACATAATTAAAGGGCATTTGCGTGCCATTTGAGAGTCATTCCTAGAGAGATATTCCAATTAAATGTGGTGTTTCATTAGTGTTACTGAACATGCAGCAGCCTTTTCCTTTTTTCATTTTTTTCCTCATGTTAAAAAAATTTGGTATAAAGTTAAACACCTTATGATGGACAATTCAGTAGAATTCATTAAATTCACAATGCTGTATAAATCACTAACTTCATGTACTTCTGGGACATAGTCATAATTACAAAACAGAAGTTCAGATGCATTACACAGTTACCATCCCCAATTACCTTTATACTCTGGAAACTACCAGGAAACACTGTTTCCCAATAGATTTACCCACTCTGCATTTTTATTATAAATATAAAACATAAGGATATTGGTGTCTGATTTTCTGCACTTGGAATAATTTGTCTGAGGATCATTCATGTCATATCATGTGTCAGTACCTATTTAATTTTATAGCTGAATAGTATCGCATTTGGACATACATATCTATATGTGTATCACTATTTATTAACTCATTCATGCATTAGATGATAGATAACTTTATTTGAATGAAAAACTTTCAATGTCTAACTCCTAGTTAAAAAAATTTTTTCACAGGTGTCGCCTAATTTTCAGATGTTCCTTTTATACTAATGAATGAATATTTAGACATACCTTTGAAATTTTTAAGAGAAAACTTATTTTTTCTTACTCTGTGTTGTCTAATGCTGGTTTCATTGGTGTTTTTCAGATGATGATCATAGTTAATTAGTTGCCATTAGTACATATTCCTAGTCTTAAAATTTTCAGATTCCTTGCAATCTTTTAAATTAGAACACAAAACATATACACATATCCCGCACCAGTGGTTATATATATGCTTATTATGCAATTTGGCATATTAATACATGTCTTGGTTACTTTCTGCTCATTGCTAAGACAAAATACCTGGTCTCAAAGATAAATAGGAAAGGTTTATTTAGGTTACAGTTTTTGGAGGTTTCAGTCCATAATTTGCTGGCTCCAATGCAGAGTGGCATATGGCAGAAGGCAACAGTTCATGGAGGCAGAAGACAGCAAAAGTAACAAGAGCAAAAAAGAAAGAGCATACAGAGAAGACTCTTTCTGTCCCTTATATTGTATTTAGGTCACCTACCCTGGGTGGGTGAGGCATTCACACCCATAAACTCAGCACTGAATCACAAATCAATCACAAATTCAAGAAGCCCGCCTGAATGACTGCATGAGGCTTTGGGAAGACACCTAAACACAAACCATAACAACACATTTAGCAATTTTCTTCTTTGAAAATAATAAGACTATGGTAATCATTCTGTCTGACAAGAAGAAAATCTCAATTTCTTCACCTTGTGATGAACAATTCATTAAGTTCATAATGCTGCACAAAACCAAACCTTGAAGCAGTGATGTGTTTCCCAGAGAGCAATAGAGAGGTGAAAAGAAGAGAAACTGAGTGTGTCTTTTTCACTTAAGGTCATATGTGGCTCTTTCAGCTGGTCTCCCCTGACTTTGAATACCTCACCCACAGCTGACCTTATCTGTTTCATTTTTAGACTATAAACCAAAGGATTAAGGACAGGAGTCAAAAAGAGGAAGAGGGTGGCCATGGTGACATGGAGAATAGGAGATTTAAATGTGCCAAACCTATGAGTTAAGGCCAGCACAATGAGTAGCACATAAAAGATGAAGACAGTGAAGATGTGGGAAACGCAGGTACTAAGTGCCTTGAGCTGACCATGCCTAGAGGCAATGCCCAGCACTGTTTTCAGGATGAAGATGTATGAAATGAGGATGAACACAGAGTCAATGCCAAAGGAACAGAGGACTAGAGACAATCCATAGATGATATTGACTCTGACGGGGCCACAGGCCAGCTTCATCACATCAGGATGAAAGCAGTAACAGTGGGATAAAATGACACCTTTGCAGAAAGGCAAGCGCTTGAGCAGGATTGGTAACGGTGCCATTAACACTGTGCCCCTAACTGTGGCTACAAATCCAATCCCAGTAATCCGAGGAGGAGTTAAAACCAGAGTGTAGTGCAGGGGGTTGCGAATAGCTACAAATCGGTCAAAGGCCATGGCCAGCAGGATGGCTGATTCCATGGAGGAGAAAGTGTGAATAAAGAACATCTGTGCTAGGCAAGAGTGGAACTCAACCTCCCTGCGATTCAGGAGGAAGACTTTGAGTGCTGTAGGCAGAGTTGATAAAGATAGACCCACATCTGTAGCTGCCAACATAGACAGGAAGATGTACTGAGGCTCATGAAGGGTGCAGGTGGTTTTGATAACAAAGAGGATAGTAGAGTTTCCTAGGAGGGCAACTAAGTACATAATGCACAGAGGGACAGAGAACCATGCTTGTGTAGATTCTAGTCCAGGGATGCCCATTAGCAGCAGAGAGGGTGGCTGAAACCAGGTGCTGTTCGTAAACTCCATGAAGAGTGGCTCATGGGTGTCAGATCAGCTTCAAAATATTCCTATTAAAAGGAAAAAGAAGTGTACATTGTGAGTAGGAAGAGACAGCACATCGAGCTTTTCTGGGCCAACATTAATTCCAGACATATTTAAATTAAAGAATTAAGCCCTAGAAGGTTTCCATTTATCTGAATAACTATCTACAATTAAGACAATGGGTATTAATATGTAAGATCAGAGAGAATTCCTTTGGTCTAAACCACACAATCAATGATCAAATCAAAATGAAAAATGAAGAATGCATTATTTTATATCTATGCTTAGAAAAAGTCTTGGGAAAAATGATCAAAATAATGTATGTACATTTATAAATATGTCAAGATGAAATACCCTGTTCTGTAACTAGTATGCAATTTTTAAAAAATTGTCCTTTTTAGTATTTTTAAATAATATTGTGTCTACTTTTATTTTTCAGTCTTTCTAAGACTCTTAAGAAATTCTTATACTTTCTTCCAATCTACATTGTACCTGTAAATACTCCAGCTTCTTGAAGCATGAACGTTTTTTCTGACACTTCTCTCTGAAAAAAAAATTATATTGTAATAACCCACATGAATCCAAACTCATATTTAAAAGTTTCATGTGATGTCTTTAATTATTATGATGAATTTCTCAATTGTTTAATATTTTCTTTTAAATAAAATATGTAATTTTTCTCAGTAGAAATCACTCATCAAAATATAGATGAAATCACTTTACTGCTGGTCCTAGAAAAGTATCAAATATCAATAAACAGTTACTTGCAAAACATTTGAAGTACAGCTATTCCAAATTATAAATATAGTGTTTAGGAATCAAAAATAACCATGCAAGTAGATGTCTTAAAGTAGCACATTTGGAGGGCGGGGAATTTAGCTCAGCAGCATAAGCACCTGCCTGGCAAGTGCAAGGTTGTGAGTTTGATCCCCAGTATCACAGAAAAAGTGGCACAATTGGAAGAAGTTTATAAGTTTATGCATTTATCCTACATAAAGAAGGAAGAAGTATTGTTTATTTTTGATTGAATTCATTTAGATTTAAGTATAGTTACAATTGTAGTTTTGCACTACTAAATTCTGATGTGATTGCATTGTATGTAGAAAATGAGGTAGGAAGAGGAATAAGTAACTGAGGTTACCTAGAAGACATGCAATTCAAACACCACTTTGGCTTTGAAATGCTGTATTAATTAAAATATGACTAAAAGTAAAAAATCTCAGAGAAATAATTAAGCAAAACCTAAAGAAGGAAAAAGGCTGCAGGCACAGAAAATTGGGACAAGAAACAATTCTTTCTTTGTTCTCAGCCAAAGTTAGAGATTTTATACTGTTTTGGAACTATGTGTAAGAAAACCAGACAAAATTATATTCATATAGATATATAACCTTTGCATGTAAGTATATTTACTTATGTTCTTATAAATTTTAATTATCTTCAAGAACAGATCTCAGCTGAGTCACAATTTGCATATCTTGTGTAGACTGTGCTTCTTAAGTCTTGCAAGCAGATGGTCTCATCTCCAAAGGTCTTCTGTATCCTACTGCATTTTTCACAGCATAACCAGTAAGGAATATTTTATAAAGCATGTTTTTATAGATAAGGGAGAGATGCAAACAACACTCAGAGCCCCTGGAAGAACATTTTTATGAGGGCTTGAAAACTAAGGACAAGTGTAGTTTGAGGCAATTTTCACGTTCACCTCAGTACACATCGAGTATCAGAGTCACTCAGTTTGAAGGAAAAAGGAAGCCTTCGTGTATAATAGACTGTTCATTCACATCACAGACAACTCCCACTCTTATCCAACACACAGAGTTTCAGTGCATTAACACAAATTGACTTTCTTATAAATATTAATCCCTGGCCAACCATGATCCCACACAAGTTTAAACACACACACAAATACTCATAATACAGGTTGAGAAGTATATTTTTAGGTTACTGTTCAGGTTCCTTAACTCTTGTCCAGAATATCCTAGGATGCACACTCTCCTTTAACCTCATCTTTCCTTCTGCCTTTAGTAGTGTGTCAGTCACAATCGCCACCACAGCATCAAGAACCGCCAACATCCTGCAATGTCCAGGGCAAAGCTCAAATATATCCTCAGTCCATATCATCTCTGGCTGATGTCCATATCCTTGATCCTTTGCAAGGACAGTGTTTGCTAAATGATTTAATGTTTTGCGTCACTCTCCAGTCTAATTAGCTCGATTGCTTCAATACACTGGAAATAATTATTGAATCTCAAATCAGAATTCTTGACCACATTCTCAACTGCAATAATTACCTTGACTAACTATGATTTCCTCATCTGATCAAAAGCTAGTTTATATGCAACATTATCTATTAAAATATTCTTATTTGCTCAATACCATAAGAATTACCTATTAAATTCCTTTTCAGTATATATATATTTTTTTACACTTGAGATTTATCACATATGATTTCTTGTTACCACTGTTCATTACCTAAACCTGCTCTAAGATTGGGTTGCACACTTCACATGTCTCAGTGAGGACATATTTTAACATACAAGGCACATAGGAAAATCATTTTAAATGAATACATTAATACTCTGGATATTCTTCCTACAGAACCAGATCCCTAATGCCTTGAAAGGACATACAACTTGCAAACAATGAATGATGCATCCATTTTGAACAATGATATACAAAAAGTTTAGGGGGCCATACTTTCTTCTGGCCTCATTTAGAACTGAAGATTAGATGCTACTAAGTTAAATAGAGGAAGAGAAAGTATCTTCATACACACAATATTCAAGCTAGATTTTTTCAGCTTTCACAATATGTTAATTATCCCTACACTTATTTTCCATTTACCTGTATGGTGGATTACCCACTCCAGACAAAAAGAGATTCTTCAGACCATTCCAGAAGATCTAAAAGCTATCTTACTACCTTTAATTATTTAACCCTTCCTCTAAAGACTTACTTTCCGTCTTCTTCAAATTCCCTTTTTAGACATAATTTTTCTAGGCATCCTACAAAGAAACACTGCTCTCTTGCTGCAGTACTCACTTCCACTTAACTAACTTTCAACTCCTATAACATCCCTTTTGGCTCCTCCACTAAATCTTTCTTGTTTTTCCTTCTCTTAACTGTCTCTTTCTTTCTTAACCAATTGGAGCTTCTGTGACTTAAGAGTCTAAAATAAGGAAAACTTCAGTGAAGCAACTCCTAAGACAATGTTCCATCTCTATTAACTTAATGAGCACACTTTATAGTCTCCTCACCATGGTGCTAGAAGTCCCAGCTCACGTTAACAAAGTCAGCAGCACAGTTTCCTTTGCCATCAGCTTCCTTGCATAGACGAAGAAGGGATGAATTTTTGAAATGTTAGAAACCTCTGACAGAGGCATCTGCTTGGTACCAAAATTTTTACTCAATAAATAGTAAATTGTGGAACAAAAAGTGTCAAAGGAAGGTTAAACAAATATTCTCATGAGAAAGATTCAATATGCCACACAGGAGATGCCACAAAAATAAATTACTTGAAATCAAGGTGATGCTATGCTTGGATTCCTCAATACTCCAGAGTCCTTAATTTATCTCACACTAAAGCATGAATTCACTTGTGTTTCAACTGTACAATGCAAACATGCAATGACCTCTTCTTTTGCATCTGCTTATTCCTGATAAGTAACTATTTACTATTTAAAATCAGATAGTATTTTTGAGATAAATAAATTTTAAATGTGATTTTTGCAACTTTCAGAACAGCTGAAGGTTAAGAAATGTCTCTGTTATTGTTGTTATAAATGCCCATTGTTGTCATGCAGTTTTATAGTATTGAAATAGCAGAGACTTTTTAGGAGGTTCTGGCCATTTAGTCTAGTTACTGTGGCCTCATTTAAAGGCTTGGCTTTATTTTCCTTTTAGCTGTGAAGTAATTGGTTGCAATTTTCCTCCCACATTT
The DNA here is from genome assembly GCA_004027295.1 of Dolichotis patagonum. Taxonomy (NCBI): domain Eukaryota; kingdom Metazoa; phylum Chordata; class Mammalia; order Rodentia; family Caviidae; genus Dolichotis; species Dolichotis patagonum. The sequence goes on from PVJX010004291.1 coordinate 70,919, forward strand.
CAAAGTTTTACTTCTACTTTTGGCCAAAATGAAATAAGAGGTATTACATTTGTCTTTCTACCTCAAACAACCAAAACAGATAGAAAAATGTATGAATTAACTGATTCTAAAGCAACAAATTTCTGACAGCAATAGACTATAATCTCTGAGACAAAGTTAGGAAATAAGGGAAATATTAAAATTGCTACACCTCAGTGTACTGCAAGAGTTTCAAGGTTGTAAATAATGAAGAGAAACCTAGAGAGAGCCTATGCACTCTTGGAACTGAAATATCATTGGTGAGAGTAAGGAAGAATTTAAGATTGGAGAAGACAAAGTTGTACAAAGAAAGATCTGCAGAAAGGCCTCTCCAATATTTCCTACCACACTGGCTGTTTGCAAGTGATGTACAAAACTATTTGGGACCAAAAGCAATCATCCCAATTACAAGAGGCAATAGGCATAGTGGTCTGCATGGTCTGAGTAAGCGCCTTTTCTTAGCTAGAATGGAAAACCTCATAGTTCAGAGGGCACTGTGCAGAGTACACAGAATAGGGCCTAGGGATGGAAAGTAGTTGATTGTTAAATAATGTCTTATATTTTTGCCTGTTAAATCTTACAAAAATACTTTAAGGATCAAATTTTTTCCAGGTAATTTAAACATGACATCAAAACAAAGCCAAAGCTATTTAAGTGGCGAGGAGGTTCAGAAAGGAGAAATAATATTCAAAGTACATGAAGTTTCAGTGCCTGGGAATTATATTGCAAGCCAGAAGCAAAGCTGAGCTTGTTCACCCCTTGGATGACCACTGCCCACTTGGGCTCATGCATAGAGGTGAATGAGGTCTTCAGCTGTCAGTGAAGCACTCGTGGATCCCCTGACAGGCGTGTGAATAGGTCTTGCTCAGCCCTTCATCCAAGGATATTTTCCAAGAGCAAAAGCAGACGTTTCCTTGGGACTCCTACATGCTTTACCTACTGGGAAGAGGTGAGCTGATTCAACAGACACAGTAATTATTTGAAATATGTGAGCAAAAGATAAGTGATTTAAAGAAGAAAACTTTGTCTAACAGCAGCAGAGGGAAATTCAGCTGCTACTGCCACAAAAAAAAAATTAAGGTCTTTTATAAATGTACTTGAAACCTGGAACTAAGATGGTGATTCACACATAGTTGTGAAAGACTGAACCAAAACATTTACTCACAATTACATACTCTGTACTAGATTTTCTGGAAACATTGAAAGACCTCAGGAGATTTGAACCAAAGTGCCAATTGTCAAGTTCAGGTACAAAACATGTTGCATAGAATTAAACCTGAATGTAAGCAACACATTTGGAATAAGAAAGCATTCCTTCTCAGAACTTACATGTATCCTGAAAATTCATTTGACCCAAGTTCACAAATGTATGTAGTATTGAGTGAGAATTCCAATCAGTAATATCCAATTCTGAGTAAACCATGCTTTTGAAATTTTTTTTAAAAAGTCTATTTTTAACCTTTCACAGTTTTCCTGTGAATATGTTCTATCATTTCTATTTTTTTCATTTAGAATTTTTATTATGATTAAAGGAGAATCAACACTAAATGTGGTCTTGACTGCTCAGGATTTCCTTGGACCATGGCAGACAGTCACTGATGAATTCTGTATAGCCTATGTCTTCTGTTCAAGAATATTAAAAGGAATTGACATTATTGACTCCTCCCATTTCGTGTTGCCATTCTTGGCCACTTTCTGAAACCCAGTAAAGGTCTCCATAAGGACCCAGTTTTGAATAGGCTGCTATCGTCTCTTTACTTTATGGTCATTTTCCTTCTCATGTCAACACCTCTTTCATGGCTCTGAGTACTACATTCATCTAAATGGTACCTATCATAGCATTCACTGGCCACCAACTCTCACTATGTCTTCCCACTACAGATGGCCAAGAAAGAAGTCACGTGCATTGTCTTGGTGTTTCATTTATATCCTTAGAAGCACGGTTTACCTAGACTTTGATGCAAGAAGTTTCCTTTGACTTTTATAATGTAACAGCAATCATCTGTGAGGGCCTCCATAACAGCAAAGAAGGCACTCTGGTGTGTTCTGTACTTCATGAAAATATGTTAGCCTGAAGAACAGAAAAGTCTTGAAGGGTAAATTTAGACTTATACAGATGAGGCATTGAGATTTGCAGATTTTCCCTTTTTATTTTATATTTTTATTTTTTCTGGTACCAGGAATCAAACTCAGGACCTTTTGCCTGCCAGGGGGTGCTGTGCTGCTGAGTTGTCCCCAGCACTTGGTTTTTCCTTTGTAATTAAACATCACTCTGTCTTCCTCAGGAGCCCTCTCACTGCTGACACTGTTTAATACCAACAGGCCTGGAGTCAACAGATTCTACCAATGTGTTTAGCTTTTCTGTACAAAAGAATTATCCAAAGTCATGGTTCCAGGAGGGGAGACTTTCAAGGTAAAACTGCTTTAGGAGGATACACTTTTTCTATGACAGATCTTTTTAGTATTTGATTTCCACATACAATAAACAATTTATGGACAATAAGGGACATAGTGATACAGCAGTGAAGATTTAGGAGAATGTTTAAAGTATTTATATATTATTTTCAATCCAAACAAGTATGTGCAAGCAACCTTCATAATGTTTAGGTCTCTGTCTTCCTGCTCAGGTCCAGGAATACTTTCTGTCTTCTTTAATACTACGTGTACAGAGCCTGTAAAATGTTTTCCACTATGGGAAAAAAAGGAAAAATGGCCACAAATCTACAACGTGTAAATCCCGACTCTTAAGGAATCTCAGTGTGCTGTTGCACACTTTATTGCATTTCTTTGCCCTCCATTCACTATTTACTATAGTTACGCTCATGGCCCCAAATAATCTTCAGTATCACTGGATTAGATTAGATTCCTGAAGGCAAACCACAATGGGGCATCAGTAATAACCAGGAACAGAGTTGCTAGCACAAGGTAGAGACCACTGTGATGATGCCACAGGACACTGTTGAACACCTTCTCTGAATGAGTGGTGCTGCAACTGTAGCTAAAATAAAAGAAACACCCTAGTGGGAAATCTGGCTCATGCAAGGAGAAGTCTCTCGCTTAGCCTAATCCTTCCTAACCATAAGGCCTCTGAAATAAATGCTTCACAGTCTAGAAGACCTTACCTTCAAAGAATATGCAGTGGCCTGTGAAGGACCTTTGAGTTAAAGGCCAGACATCCTCCTTCACCAAAATGCACTCTGTTAAATACACGCAAGATGCGAGTCCTCAGATTTATAAGTGTGAACGACAGTTTGTCTTCACAGAGGGTATCATTGTTGAGCTCTTGTTCCAGTGTGCGAAGGTTTACAGAGACATGAGTGTGAATAAAAGATCAGGCTGTACATTTGAAAGGAGCATTTTATATAACACATTATTTTTACAATAGAGAAACATGAATGAGATAAAATCCATTGAAGAGACAGTGTTTCATTAATATGTTTTCAAGACCACAGGAGTTAATTTTAAGCTGAATCATTCTAATGGTCTCAGAGAACAGCTTAGTTCAATATCCTGAAAGTGTGCATGTTGCTTTTAGGAATAAATAAATCTCATGATGAGTCCTTAAACATTTTCCTTTGCTTTGTATTTGGTTTCTATAATTTTGATCTCTTTTTATAACAATTCAGTAACATCATTTTATAATTGGCACTCTCTTTATAAAGCTTAATAATTTAAAGTAAGCTAAAGCCAGGTATTTACTATAGATCATCATCCAGTGGAAGAAATGTAGTAAGTGTATTTTTATAGGACTAAAATATAAAAATCTCTTATCTGTAAAATTACTGCATATATGTATAATAAGCATATTTACTGTTATCTTGCCCCATGTAAACTGGAATTCTTTTAATTTTGAAATTCTGAATCAGTGGATCCATAATGGTCTTTTGGGTATTGACTGTCTAGTATAAATACAGTCCATTTAGAATCCATAGAGTTCCATTCTATTTACATAGTGTGTCAGATAAAGATAATAATAATTGCATAAAGTACTTTTAACTTCAAATGAATGATTTAATGATTATGTTGACATATCACTATTTTGGTAACCATGCTAAATGTTGTCTAGAAGAGACTGTGAGATTTACAGCCATTTTGGATTTGTAGCTTATTTAATTGCTATTTCTGTGGAATAGTGACTTATTCCACAGAGGGGCTTAACTTCTTGGTTGATCATGAATTTATCTTGTCATGTGAAAACTCATTATATCATGAAATTTCATTGTTTAATAGCTGACACATCAGAAAGAGTATTAGAAATTAGAAGAAGTTCTGTAGCCATGAAAGTATGTGAACTTTTTCCTTACAAATATGTCTTCTTATACTACACTATGGGCAGGGACTAAGGGTGGTACATTCATCTATATAACTAGTTGATTCAGATATAGCACAAAAAAAGTTTTTAGAAATAGTTGCAGATAAATTGTTCTATTATTTTCACTGCCATAGATTATATGTTTTTTCAAGAAATAGTAGCATCCTGAGGAGTGCACTTATAACCCTAATAAACAGACCCTTTTACTGTGATGATAACATTCTTACAAAAATCTCATGTTTGGTGAGTGGAAATTACAGCCACATTCTATCTTTCTCCGGTTTGTTTATTTCTGTCAGAATCAGTCATAATATGGGTTGTTAACTCTGATAAGGTTTTTTTTTTTTAATTCCCCAGCATGGTCTCACAAATGCACACTTCCCATGAGTCTATTTGATATTTAACAATTCAGTGAGCCTTTCTTGACATTATTGAAAGAATGCAGGGCTCAGCAGACTACAGATATTTTCCTGGATTCCTCGGTTTTAGATTCCTGAGATACAGAACTCAATGCAGGCAGCTTCTGAGTGGGCACTAGGGCCAAGACCAAGACGGTCCATCCTGCTGAGCCCCTTGAGTTTGCAGTTGCAGTGCAGACGAGGTGGCAGACACCTGATCCTGCACTGGACAGTAGATGGCTGCTGTGATCACAAGGTGCCCCACGAGTCAGGTCTCAAGTGCCAGCTTAAGCACGCACCCGATTCAGGGAAAAGGTCTGTGCCTTCTTTGCTGCAGTGCCCACCCATGTTAGAGCACATTTCCAAGGCAGTGCCTCAAGTGGATGAGAGGCCAGAAATTGAGGCGCTTCCCTTTCTTGTGAAAACGTGCTTGTCACTGATGGTCATATCTGACATCCTGGCCAGAAAATTCTTTGCTAAAAGTTCATGAAAAACTAGTTCATGGTTTTGGTAAGAGCCAGTCTCCATGAAGAATTGCCATACTGGGATGTTAAAACGGAAGACCTCAAAATAGGAATTAATGGAAGAAATAAGCCAGGGTTTGTGTTTCCAACTATAGTCAATTACAAATTAGATTTCCTATAAAGGAGGAGACATCCTTTCTATTCTTTAAAATTTTATTCACAGGTCCTGTGTGGGTATCTATTATTTTTCTCACTAAAGATCTCTTTGAAGAATTAAGTGGAGTGGAGGTTTCTTTATTTCTTCATTCTAAACAGAAAAGGAGGTAACACACATACAAAAATAGGTTAGATGTAATGAGTGCCAAAGCCAGTTTCTCAATCTAGCAAGACCTGAAATCACAGAAGACTTACAAAAAAATGTTTCCATTGAGTTGTTTTAGTTTTACTTTTATTTGCTTAAAAAACCTCTGTTTATTTGGGATAGGATAGAATTGTAAACACACGGAAAAGATGAAATATGACAAAAATCAGTAGCCAAAGTTATGATAGATATACAAGTTATTAGAAATAAAGAGTAAAATATCTAAGGAGAGTATTTTGTGAAACTTCATTCCTATTAAGTAAAACATTAATGGCTAATACACTGCATGCATTAGAAAAAAAGCATTATAGATTTCTCAAATCATCTGCTCACCTTATTCATGGCCTCTCCTATTTATGTTATGCATGTGGTTTAATTTCAAAGCTGCATTGGTTGTGTTGCTTTGAAAGCAATGAACAGCGATGATTAGGGACAATTGCAAAAGGACATGAGTTACAGTAGAAGATATCGGAGTTGTGGGTTACTTTTAGATCAGAAATGAGTGACTAAAAATGTCAAAGGAAGCGCAGGTTACGCACTTTACAGACTGCATGCCACCTCTGCTTATTTTATGAGCATTAAGTAACTAAGCTGATCTCTGCTGCAGTTTCCATGAGGAGTTTACTGCTTTGTATGTATAAATTTTATTTTTTGTACCTATGATTTGTAATACATGATTATACATTCCCTGAAAGGTAAGATCTGCAGGACTTTTTACAAGGAAAAATAGAAAGTGAGGAAAAGAGAAGATCTTTCGTAGATGGTTGGCTGCATATGATGGGTCCCGGAGGAAAGAAATAAGAACCATTACCAAATGAGCGTCAAATGAAAATGGCAAAAATCATCTCCAACCAAAGCTTCTCTGTTTTCAGTTCTGTTACTGGATTCACCTTGGAAAATCCATCACCTGTCCTCTTAGCATTTAATTCACTCCTGGGTAACTGTAAACCTTTCAAAAGTGTACTGTCAATGCTTTTGGCAGGATCTGCAGCACATAAAGTGCTCTAATTGGTAACAGAGACAGCTCTCAATCATTTGGCATTTGTAATCCATTTTTGGATCCCGTTTTATATTAAAGGAAGAAATAGAAAGCCAATCAAAAAAACCTCACTGAACTATCTTTCATTGTGATAGAAACTTACTTCCAAAACATTTCCATTCGGCACCTTGATTTCGTCTTCATACCACATACCCTTGATCCAAACTACCCCAATATAATCATCTCCTTTGCATTCAGAAAATACTTTCCAACATTTTCTGATCCAGCCATCTGTATTTTATTTGGCTGTCATGTAAATCTTTTCTACAATTATCTACCAGTGTAGGTTTCATCTGTTATACAGCCAACATTTTCAATGTAATTGATACTCTCCATAATTCCTTGAAAATATACTAACCAGCGGTAAAATTCTCATACTGTATTTTTGTTTTTCACTCTATTCCCAACATAAACTTAGGAAGGACATTGAATAAGAAAAATAGTAATAATATAGTAGAAATAAGATCACTATCAGTGGATAAGGAGTCCCAGAATTGTAAAATACAGTAGAAAATCAAGAACATAATGAGATCAAGGAAGTTGGGAAAATAGAGTTTGAAAAAGGATTGCCCAGGAGTGACAAATGCAGCTGTGCATCAGAGTGAGATGATCTGAGTTTGGTTTTCCGCTAGTACCATACAGGTTGTGTCAAACACTGCATGCCACTTAACACACTCACACCATAACTTTATAACTACAAAATGGAAATCATATCAGCAACTGTTTAGTTGGATTGTTATGCTTATAACTGGCATTTTAAAAAAAGTAAATAACACAGTGTTTGACTCAAGATACAGCTCATAGAAAATGTCAAAAATTGGTTTAACAATAGAAGTCTTAACATATGTTCACTGAGTTTCAAAAAATATATCATCTTGAAATCATTATTATCGGAGATTATGCACCAAAGTTATAGCTAAAGAAAATATTTATTTCTCCATATATAATTTTCTTCTTCTTCCTTTATTAAAAGTAAAATGACTTACAATACAACTGAATAATACAACTTAATATTTGCCTGACTTTTTATTTTTTTAATTTTAGGTGTAAAATTGAATTTCTATTTACGAAGGATGAGGGAACCCTACAAATTTGTTAGGACACAGCTGTGTGGAGTTGGGTGTGGGGATGCACTCATGGGGGCTGAGGCTGAGGCAGGATTCAAGTTTGAGCAACTGAGTGATTTAAGCCACTTTACATAATCATTAAATGCTTGTTATTTTTATCATTACCATAATTTTCATTAGCATAAACTGTATAAAATAATGGTGACTTTCATGTCATTGAATGTCTGTTTCATCACCCTTGGATCCTGAATGGTCTCCTATCTTTTATTTTTCGTTTTATTTAAAAAAAGAGAAAAAATAAAAACAGAGTTTCAAAGTAAGATAATAGGAGAGTATCAATAATTAACACACTTCATACTGTTACCACAATGCAGACTCAAAATCAATACAGCAAAATAATCCTCCTTCATCCTTATTCTCAATTTTCTATTCTGAGCACCAATATTAGTGACAAAATAAAAGATGAACACTTCTTAAAATAACTTCACCTTCAGAGACATCTGATACCTCGTGATGTGTGGACTACTTCAAGTGATTATTTTTCATTGTGAATATTCTTTCATTGCCTTTTTCTTTCTCAGGAGCTGTGCTATCCTTAAGAACTTCTATCACAGAATACCAAATTAAAAATGAGATAATGAGGAAGGAGGATGGGATGCAAAGGATATGCCTTTAAACACACAAAACACCAGAACACCATTCAACATGAAGTGGGGGAAGAGAAACATTGATGTAAAAGGAGTCATAGGGAGTGCATCACGCTAAAGTTACACATTCAGTTACACATTCTCTGGCCCTCACTCAAGTTGTCATGGTATGAGGAAGTAGAGGCCCAGTGTGCTTCTAGAGGGAAGCTAAAAAGGAAAGAGCCAGTAATACCAAGTTCCCTGCCTGTGTGTCTGAGGGAGCTTCCCTTGCATGATATCTGGTAACACGGGGGAAAAGAATTGGAGTAAAACAACTACATAACATTGAGTCAGAGAAAGAGGGATAGAGTGCCTCGGATTTCCATTTCTTCTACGGGGCACTAGGGGATCTCAGCACTCTTCACAGCACTGCAAGGGTCACACAAGTCATAGTGAACACACACTTGTGAAGCTAGCAAGAGCTTTAGCCTGGGTTTGCCCATATTGGGCAAGTGGTATTTTAGCCAAGGGCCAAAAAAGGACATGTCCAGTCAGAGAGGAAGAGAAGTGGGTCAGTTCATGGCTTGCATGATAAGAGACAATGTTTTGCATGTGAAACTAAGTGAATTTAAGAGGAAATATCAGTCATAATTGAGAGTCATATTATAGAGTTTGATAAAGAGAGGGGAGCAGAATGAGATTCTTCCAATATGGCTCTCCTATAAGCCTAGACTAAAGGCTGACCCAGTTCTTTCATTCTTGAAACACTTTATCAGCTTCCACTTCAATGAATATGTCAAGAAGAACAAAAGAACACTTTATCATCAGCTTCCACTTTAATAAATATGTCAAGAAGAAGTTTTGGGAGTGAGTGGACAGAGACCTCTAAAGGAAAGAAATAATCATCTAGCAGAGATTACCAACTTGCCATTGACTGAAAGGTACTCAAGTAGTATATGATAGACATCAAAGATTTAAGTTTACATGAATTAACTTGACTTAAAGGGAAAAGTAGGCAGTTCATACAAATTTAACACACCTTTACATAAAGTAAAATTACAAAAATAAACAAATTAAGCTTCTTTATGCTTGACTTTAAAGTATAAAACAGGTACATACAAATTTGGAATGTTATGTCATCAACTGAGAATACAATGATGCATTAAATAATGGCATCAGTAACACATTTGAACATATATGTTTACATAATTTAAGAGTTTAAAATTACCTCATACCTAAATTCCACCATCTCTAACCAAGTAACAGAACAATGAGGAAAACCCTACAATAATAACTATGAAGCAACAGCAATTCTGGTAAAAGTGCAAGCCAAAATGCCTCACCATCATTTTCTAGAACAACAATTTTAAATCCTTTTATCACAATATTCTTATAACATAACTGAATGGTGATGATTTGTCACGTAGATTTCGACTCCGGTTTGAAAGCAACAATCACTGCTGGTGCTTCCTAGGTACCTGGCATACAATAGACATCTAATTAATATAAATTAATTGTTGTTTTGAATTCTACAGTAGTTATGATTGTAATTATATTCTTAGCAGTAAAAATATAAATGTTAAATATAATGCCTACTACTTTTTGCAGAAATGTTTTTTATTGTATATTACATATATACAGAAGAGCTTTACTCAAGGCTAAAACAACAAAACAGAAGACCAACAGATGAGTGAAATGGTAGCTCCTTACATATGATACACTTCGATAGTAACAACAAACACAGATACAAACAGCAATAAGAATGAACTTCAAAAGTATTATGCTATGTGATATCAAGACTTTGCGATAGAAATGAGATTAATGACTTCCACAAACTTGAGGTGATAAGATAGAATAGGGCAAAGGCAGGTACAAGGACACTTTTGATGATGATGAAAGTACTCTATTTCATGATTGTGTACTGGTTACATGAGTATAAATTCATCGATCTATACACATTATCTAACAAGGATGTGATGCCATTTGTAATTATATCTTAGTAAACTGACCTTATAGACAATACCAACATCAGACACACATTACTGCAGAAATAATGTTTTGATACTATTTAAGACAGAAAAATGTTGATATTTATATTTCATTATCATATATAATATACATTGATTATTTTTATTTTACTGTATAAATATTTCACAATGGTTACTTAGGCATTTAACGACATTTAAAAAGTACAGGTGAAAAGAGGGGAAAAAAAGACCTATCTTGAGATTTGAAACTAACTAAAACAGACAGAATGCCCAAATCCTAAAATGCAGTGCCTACTAAAATTTTGGCATATAATTTAATCAACCTCCACTTTAAAGTATTAGTGTATATAATACAAAATAATTGTTACCACATTAATGAAGAGCAGATTAAATTATAAACATTTACATTATGTTTTCAAAGTAACAATCTAAGAATATTATTTTCTTTTAGGTTGGGCAAGGGATTCTAGAAAACTTAGACAAAAAATTTGGAATCAAAATCAGCTTTTTAAAGTGATTCCAACTATATTCTAATAGTATATAGTATTTGATGAAGAATCTAGTTGACAAAATGTATTGCCTTTTACTCTGGAAGATCACATTGTTTATGTACCTAGTTCAACTACTATTCAAATGTTCGGGCTACTTGAATTGTTGCATGAGTGGATAATAGAGCATCAACATTTTTGTGACTTATTTCACTATAAATTACTTAAACTATCCAGTATCTTCATTATGATTTCTCAATTATATAGCCATGTGGATAAATAATAGACTAATATATTAGGTTAAGAGAACATTTTAGTATTACTTTCAGTATTAACCACCAAAATTTACCTTGTTCATAATGAATAGATTCAATCGCTTCATTAAATTGGTGATAATAAGATCTGGATTTTAATTGTAAATCCACTTCATATATTAATATGACTTTTAGTACATTATATGTACATAGTCTTATTCATAAAATCAATAAGTATATCACACTTTCACTGAAAAGTATGATGGCTGTGGGGAAATAGAAAAAATTGTAACATATCAATTGTCATTAAAATGGAAGTTAGAAACTCTATATTCAATTTCTTACTGATTCTCACCATTGTAAATTCACTGGTGGACTGTTAAATACATTTACATTCCACCTCAAGACTTAGGTTCCTTTTGAATAGAAGAGTCTACACTCTTGTTCGTGTCTGTTGGGTCTTGATGCTATAAATTATGGGATTCACCACGGGTGGGAAAAGGATGTAGATGTTGTCCATGAGGACATGAACAAAATGGGGAGAGGTGTTTTCCAAAGCGATGCACCATGGTCAGACCAATAATGGGGACATAGAAAACCAAGACAGCACAGATGTGAGACACACAAGTCTGCAAGGATTTGATTCTCTCTTCCCAGGATGCAATGCCTAAAACTGTGTGCAAGATCATGACATAGGAGATTAGGATGAGCACTGCATCCAAAGACAGGGTGGTGATCACCAGAGCCAGACCATAAATGCTGTTGAAGCGGGTATCTGAGCAGGCCATTCGGATTAAATCTTGGTGCAAACAGAAAGAGTGCGAGAGGATATGAGGATGAAAATAACTTAGGAACCTAAGGCGAATGACGACTGGAGCAATGAGTAAAGAACTCCTGCATAAGATTATTACCCCAATTTTCATGATCTTTTCATGGGTTAAGATAGAGGAATAGTGTAGAGGGTTGGAAATAGTAACATAGCGATCAAAGGACATAGCGAGGAGGATTGAGGACTCCATAAAGGACAGACCATGGATGAAGTAAGACTGAGCAATGCAGGAATCCAGACTGATCTCTTGAATGAATCCCCAGAGCACCCCGAGTACTGTGTGGATGGTGGTGAACTCCCCACACAAATCGCTGAAGTACCGCATAGCCAGGAAGTTGAACATGGGCTGGTAGAGGCTCAGCTCAGTTCGGATGACGTGGAGCACCATGCAGTTTCCCAGGAACACCATGGCATAGATGAAGGAGGAAGGAACGGAAAACCAAAAATAATATCTTTCTAGGCCAGGAAAACCATTGAGAACAAATTTGGAAGTACTGAAGTTTGAGACTGAGATAGCAGACATTGATGGGAAATTGAAAAATACTTTGAAAAATATTTTAAGTTCTATAAATTTTTGATGTCCTAATTTCCATCAGTGTGGATCTTTTGGTGAAAAAAATAAAGTCTGACATAATTTTTATAAGCATCACAGATGCAGCAGAATTGCAACTTGGTTCTTTTTATGGGAAAAGTCTTTTGTCTACCCATGGAACTTGTAGCGTCAGTGGAGGGAGGGAGTTTTATACAGAGTTTTATACAGAAATGGGTAGGGGCACTTGGGATTATAAAGCAAGTGACACTTCTGGGAGTGTCTGTTCAAAGATAATGAATGAACATCATTATCCAATAATGCAACAGTGTATGATGACAAGTGTGTATGGTGCTGACCAGTCTGATGTCACCCTCAGAGGAAGGAAATATCTATGTCATTTTTATCTTTGACACCACATGTAGTCCTTTCAGTTTTTGCCACAAAGTCTTAAAGAGTTAATCTTTTATAAAGTAATTTAGAAACATAAAGAAATTAGCCAAAATAAGTATGTAAAAAATAGAATTTAACTTGTTCACAGTATGTGTAGCTGTTATCTAATTTATTTATACATTTGAATTTTACTTTATCTTCACTATTTCCATACAACTTATATCCTGAGATGTAGCAGCTTCTTAGCATCACAAAATTGTCATCTCTTTAATTGCTCATAAATAACATAATTGCATGACTATTGAACTGAGCGGGAAACATGTATTGTTCAGGCCTGCTTTATTTATGATACTGTTTCATTTCTCTAATGATACCTATATATCCTGTTCTTATTGTTTTTGATATAATATAACTTTACACAATAGTTATTCCACTATATAAATTTTTTCCAGTATATAATTGAGAAATTATCCAAGATATGCATTTGATTGCTTTCACTGAATTTCAAATTAGCTTTTAACATTCTTTTGAGTTTCATGTCATTCAGGAGTTTTTATTGTTCGTAGGAGAACTGCAATATAATGTTATTATTCCTGGGAAGAAGTATTGTTTATAAGATTGCTTTTAAAGATAAACTTCAACTACTCCATTACTCTCAAAATGTAAACTCTATACATACATTGTTTAATTTGTGCATACTACATCCCTGTATAATAGAATATTCTTCATAAAATCATGCAAACTGTGGAGCAAATAGATTCATTTTTACTTTATCTTTAACTTAAGTAACCAAAAATTGTGACTAAATACTTTAATAGCAACATAAATTCTATGTAACCAATAAGATAAATTCTTAGACAATGTGATCCAAAATCATGAAGTGATATTGACAAATTAATCAGGGATGACATATTTATAAGTGATTCCTATGTTTCTGAAATATACTGTTTGTGAGTTTTATAGTACTGTCCATGACATCAAGACATTTTCTCCATTATAACCCTAATTTATTGTAAGAAACTTTTAAATAATTATATTCACCTATGTATATATATTTATATGGAGTGTTTAACTTGCATATAAAATTTATATGTAATGCGTAAAAAATTTGATAAAAATTTTATGTATTTTATTCCAAAGTTGGACAATAAGAAAGAATTTAAAATATAAAAATAAATGTTACAAATTACATAAATAAGATATACTCTACTCAAATTTACATGAATATATTTAATAGCTGGGATAAAATAAGAGATCAGTTTGTAATATAGAAAATATCAAAGCTCTTTCCCAAAGAAATAATGTCACAAGCTTTGCACCAATTGGAAAATGTTATTTGAAGTCTTTCAGTAAGACATTCACCAGGTCCAGTAGGATTTACCTGGTAAACATAACCAAATATGCAGGAGAAAAATGATACAAATATTTTATAAACTTTTCTGAAAAAAGGTAACAAAGAAGATCCTTCCCAAATCTTTGTATCAGGTTTCCACTGATACAAAATCAAGGCCATATCATTACAAGGTAAAGAATGAAGTTTGCCTCCTCACATTCAGCAATTCTATTTAGTAATGGTCTACACTTGAGGCCTTAATAATACTAAATTTTTTCTGTCTGCACATCATCAGTTTGAAAAGATTCCCTCTTGGAAAACTCTTGGGAATGCCTTTCTATGGGGATAAGTCAATTCCTCTAAAATCTTTGATAATCCTTTTATATCTGAGTTTAGGAACTGAACTTCTGACCAGATTGGTAACAACACCTAATGAAAGAAACACTATTTCCTGCAGACAGGCCTCACAGGGTTTGTATCCGCTGATGATGCAGTTATGGATGTTTGCCCTATGACTGTCCTACACACAGAGGAAGAGCTGCAGGATCTTCCCTTTTCAGCAGGACTCTGTGTTGTACAGTCATGATCTCCAGTAGCTTTGAATCTTCATGTGTAGACCCTGAATCTAATCAATATTACTACTCTTGAAGAGTGAATTACATGGATGAAACATGTGGCCTTGTCAAATCCCAGTTCTCTGGCACAGTTTGAATCCTCTGGATGTTTTCTGTAAATATAAATATTGACATGTGACTTGTTAGTGATTCTCCAAGATTGTGGTGTGGCTAGACACCTGAAAACAAGGTAATCCATGTTAATAGAAAAAGACAAGTACAGTGTTTTAGGTAAAATGGGTGACCTAGTTTAATGCAAAGAAAAAATAAAACACTGCCTAAAGGGAGATAAATTTTTAACTATCCCCATATCCAACAGAATAGCATGCAAAGCCATTAAATTGGCAAAGTAAAAGACAAAGTGATTCTGCAACCATAGACACATGGAAAGCTATGAGAATTGGTGCCCGAAGGAAACACCCAGATTCCAATCAAAGAACATACGGCAAAGCAAATCAGTAAGTTATCAGAGATTCAGAAAAGGTGGAGCTCCCTAAAGACACATGATCAGTTAATGCATCCCAGCATGTGTGAGTGTTGCTTTAGGATCTTCACAACTCAGAATGGTCTCCTTTTCTTGCTTATGACTTATATTTAACATCACACAATCTTGTCCTAGATATCTGAATGTTCTGCCTCTTAAAATGAACTTTATGATGTACATCAGACATGCCAGGAGAAAATGGGAGAAATGTGTTCCTGGAAAGAAACTGTTGTTAGAGTAGGCAGGAAAGTGTAATTGTTACTGTAGATTAAAGGGCAAAATAAAGCAGGAGATGTACAGAAACAAAGTACAATTTATGAAAGGATAGTCGCAGGATTTTAAATGATTTTATTCAATAAAATAAATTCATCAAGAAGCATAGTTTATCCATTGGCATGAAATGCGGCCTTGTACTAACTGGATACCTCCGAGCCACAGTGCAAAAACTCAGATACGTACTCCACAGCTTCTGCCATAAAGTCTTAGGACAGTTAGCCTACTCTTGCACAGTGCCAACATTAAAGAAGTGTAAGCAATGTATTTACACTAGTGTCCAGAACACAATAAATGCTATATAAATGTTAGTGTTTATTTATATATAATACAGAAATTACTTTGCAGAGACACAGTGGGTTGACAAATGGCTTCAATGTAGCACGTTGAGCAAAGTACCTAATCCAAAAAATGAATTAATAATATTTTAGAAATAAATGTTTGCAAAATTGGAACATGTTAGGGAAAGCACAGAAACCACAGATAATTGAGTATAGACACACACACATATTCTATGATATACATGTGCATATAGAGATTTATAAAATAATTTTGGAATGCAAAGGTATTTTTCCATTTGAATATTTTAATTTTTCTTTTTCTTGAGCTCTACTATCAGATGCTTCAGCCAGATAATAATAATCAGAACCAGTACTGAGAGGAAGACACTTTGGTTCAGGAAAAATTCCTTTTAGACAGACAAAACTGTGCAAGAAACCCTTCCAGCATGAAATAGGTTAAGAAAGACATAAATGGGACAGGAGAACAGAGAAGATGTAGCCCAGAATGTCCCAGTTTTACTCTGTATCTTCTGTCTCCATTTGTATACATGGTGTTAAAGTACAGAAATCCAAAGTATTTTGAAGAGAATGTACAAGGCAGAGAGTCGTTAATATCCTATTTCCTGATTGATTATTTGCAAAAGAGTAACTGTCTGTCCCTTTAGAATACAGGAGAGCAGTATAGGAAGAAAATGACCATAGAGCATCTTCGCTTAGACAGAGAAAGAAGGAAAGATTCTCGTTTCCATCACTTCCACTGGGCCAGAACAGGAGTTCTTTGTACCAATGCAGTGACCATACACATCATGGCATATACACCCTCATAACATTGCCAGGGAGTTATTTTGGTTTTGATAACCTTGTGCAAATAATTTGGAAGGCAGGAAGATGAAAAAATGTTAGAGTCAGAAAAGTAAGAGGACATGTGTCAGGTTCAGTGCTTGTACAGTGATGAATTATCAGGTGAATCTAGAAGAAGATACCAGTCAAAATTCTAAACAGAGTGCAGAGATGATGGGCCGTACTGAGTAAGGGAGCAATGTAGGTGTCATTCAACACGAGTCACGCAGGTAACACGACCCATGGAGCAGAGACTCTCTCAATTTTCACAACAAATCCTCAAAGACATGTCAGCTTCCATTTCCTGCTGATGACAAGGAAGTGTGTAAAAGTGGGCAGAGGCCTAAGGAGAAAAGTGACAGTCTAGCACAGATTATGAACTTATGATTGGTAAAAAGATAAGTAAAAAGTTTAAATTACACCATAGAAAAGAAGTTTTTGAGAGCAAAAGCATTAATTTACATTTAAGAGGAGATTGTGCAGTTCAGGATACCATTCATGAATAAATTCACTGGGAACAAGATAAAACTAAAATAAAAACTCGAAATCTACTTTTATAAAATGTAGTACTATACATAAATATAATAGATAAGAATATTGGCTCAGAATGTAATGGGCAATCAATATTATAATTGGATTACTCTCTTGAAAACATATATTTACCATATACTCGTATAACTATCACCAACATGGTAAAAGAAAAAAATGGAAATAGTTCCAACACATCTTAAACAGCAGTAGCCTTAATAAAAGTATGAACTCTAAAATCACAGTTATGTACTGTCTCCTAGTTATTTTCTAGTAATTTATAACACTGTTGTGTCAATATTCTCATCTACAAAATTGAATGGTTCTGACTTACCCCGTAGATGTGATCTCAGGATTAATAGCAAGAATTACATGTCCATACTTTCAAGTTGCATAGCAAATGCAGGCACCCCCAAAATAAAAGCTACTTATTATATTTTTAAGATTATAATATTTGTTAGAATAATAGTTTCTCCATCTTTAATAGTAAAGGTGTAAATGTTAAAAACAACCAATTTGAGGGAAAATGTTTCTTAATTACATATGATACACATATTTAAAGCTCCACTATTCAAAATTTAAACAACAAAGCAGAAAAATGTAGAACATTGGGTTCATATATAAAGTTTTTTGTATAAGATAGAATGTAACACAAATGGATATAAAATTCAACTGTGGACAAAAGCAGCAACAGGAATGAAACTGAAAGCAATTATTGAAAGTGTAGTAATCCAAACAAATAAGATTCTGTTTTATACAATTGAGTTTACATGGCCTTCTCTTAATAATGAAATTATGACAGTAATTGAACTAGTGACATCTGGTAATTTGAGGTTCTGGGAGTGAATGGATGAAAATCAGTTATAAACATCCTCGTGAGGGTGACGGAAATACTCTAATGTCATGATTGCAGTGTGGTTGCATGACTATAAATGCCTCTCAAAGCTCATCACATGATGCAACTATATCTAACAGGGCATAATTACTATTTGGAATTATACATCAATATATCAACCTTTGAAATATTAGGTAAATTTTGTCCAAATCTTTGCAGAAATATGTTGAAGAAATTTGCATATGTAAGCATAATGTGTCATCCATGATTCACTGCAGTGACTTTTTTCTCTATTTTCCATGTAAATGTTTTATAATGGTTACCTAAACATTTAAAAATTGAATTAAGAGAACTGCCAAAAAAAAAAGCAGGAAAGAAACATCATGAGATTTGAAGCAAACTAAAACAAACAGTATATCTAATGCTCATCTGATATTACCTTTGGTAATTTGGTATATTGTCTAGCCTATGTGCTTTCTAACAATCCATTCATATAATTTAAAAATATATCTACCTGAAATTCTTGATGACAAGATTTAATTGTAAATACTTCACACTATTTATTCATATCAATAATTGAGGCATTTCATTATCTAAACATTGGGGTCAGATATTTAAGTTAAACAAGACAAAAAAAAGTATAGACTCAGACATTTTCAAAGACTCAAATGATTGTCTAAAGGTAGTTTATATTATTGCTATTGTTTGGATGAACAAACCAACATCAATAGTGTATTTTTTTTTACACTCAAGTTAGTCATTTACATCTCACTATTTCCAGAGAGGGCCTGGAGATGTTTGGATTGTTAGATAAACTGGCATCAAAACTGTAACTTTTGTCATTCATTTAACTAATTTGAAATGATTTAAACATCCCACTGTCTATGGTATTATGCTAATTCATGTTAACATAATATGGTTGAAATGAGTATAAAGGACAAAGCATATATTATAAATATATTGCTGGAAATTCTAAAATGAATTAAGAGACTAATATTTCAGTAATTACTTGAATGAATTTAATCACCAAACTGTGCATAAGATAATGGAAAGATACAAAAATGCTCTCACACTATTAGTCAGAGGTAAGATGTGGATGTTATTAACAAATGTACTTACTTACACATTGTTTGAGTTTCCAACTATTGTACATGACTATTTCAATTTATAAAATTCATTATATATTATGCATGACGCTCACATAGACTTTTTATGGCCATTAAAAAAGGGAAAGTATTATGTTTAAACACTAATGAAATAGTTTATAACTGCATTAAATTACTTACCCCCACTCTTCTAACTCCACTTTGTGACTTTTAAATGCATTCACATTTCATCTCAACACTTTGGTTCCTTTCAAGAATAGTCTCTGCACTCTCCTTCATATCTGTTGGGTCTTGATGCTATAAATGATGGGGTTCATCAAGGGCAGGAAAAGGATGTAGATGTTGCCCATGAGAACTTGAACAAGTAGGGACAGGTGTTTTCCAAAGCGATGCACCATGGTCAGACCGATAATAGGAATGTAGAAAACCAAGACAGCACAGATGTGAGACATACATGTTTGCAAAGATTTGATTCTCTCCTCCTGAGATGCAATGCCTAAAACTGTGTGCAAGATCATGACATAGGAGATTAGGATGAGCACTGCATCCAACAGCAGAGTGCTGATCACCAGAGCCAGACCATAAACGTAGTTGAACCGAATGTCTGAACAGGCTGTTCGAATTAAATCTTGGTGCAAACAGAAAGAGTGAGAAAGAATATGAGGATGACAATAGTTTAAGAACTTCAGGCTGATGATGACAGGAGGACAGAGTAAGAAACTCCTACATAAGATTGCTATGCCAATCTTCATGACTTTGTCATTTGTTAGGATGGACGAGCAGCGTAGAGGGTTGCAAATAGCAATGTAATGGTCAAAAGACATAGACAGGAGGACTGAGGACTCCATGAAGGACAGAGCATGGGTGAAATAGGACTGAGCAATGCAGGAATCCAGACTGACCTCTTGAATAACTCCCAAGAGGACCCCCAGCACTGTGTGCACAGTGGACAGCCCCATGGACAGGTCGGTGAGGGCCAGCACCACCAGGAAGTAGAACATGGGCTGGTGGAGGCTCAGCTCAGTCCAGATCACGTGGAGCACCATGCAGTTTCCCAGGAACACCGTGGTATAGGCCAAGGAGAAAGGGATGGAGACCCAGAGATAGTGAGCTTCTAGGCCGGGAAAACCAGCGAGTACAAACCTGGAAGTATTTGTATTTGAGAGAAGCATGGTAGACATTAATACAAGACTAGAAATTTGCTACAAAGTTACAGCAAATTTGGTAATGTTTGGCATTAGCAAATATCATAAGGTTTGGGATTACATTTCTAATTATGTTATTCTGCTTTGTAGAAGAAAATGCAATCAAATCCAATTTCCACTAGCAGCAAAAGAAAGTTCAAAATCTTACGCTTTAAGGCAAATATCTGCTGCCTTAGACAACAGAAACTTGCAGTGCTAGTGTTGAGAGTTGCCAAAAGCTTAGGGATTTTTAAGCATAAACTGTGGTGTCAGTGCACACATGAGATTTACACTACAGGCTGGACTTCTGGGAGCTCTTGCTAAATTCTGAAGGGACACAGTGCGTGAGACCAGGTTTTTGTTCTGCAATGCTTAACTTTGCTTTCAAGAGACTGGGAAGTACATAGGCCATCTTTTTTTCTTTAGTACCACTGCTGTAATTTTTACTTCTTCCCAAAGTGTATAACATATCAAAGAAATGGATGGCTTAGCATGTTCACACTTTAGAAAACAAAAAATTCCCATAAGAAAGTGAACAAACACAGTGGAATGTAAATTTTTACCACATTTTACATTGGCCAGTCCTTTTGTAAACTTAATTTATACTTTAATTTATACTTTATTTAATTTATACTTTATTTTTCATCTCTATTTTTCTAGTACCTCATTATACATGAGATTTATAACTTTTCTGAGTGACACAGTGTTGTTATTTCATATCTGTCACATACAACATAACATAATGAAATTACTTTTGAACCAGGAGCAATTAAATAAGTATCTTTTGCAGTGTCTGTTATCAACGTCTGTGATAACTATTTCCAGATAGAATAATATTGATTATTCAAACATAACAAAGTCTTACAATAAGCCAGTAGTCACATACTATAGGTACCTCTCAGGCCCTTGCCTACTTTAGATCTAGATATATTAAAGAACAATTTCAGAAATTCTCCCTTATTGAGTAGATAAAGTACCATGTCATGAATTTCTTTGGTTAAAAGCATCTATGGATTACTAGAGCTTGTAAGAATAAGTCTAACATTTCAAAATACAAGTGTTTCTGAAGAAGAATCAATGGTTTGTATGGTTGGATACTTAAAATTCTTTCTCACTAGGAGTTAATGGAATTTTTAGAGATAATGCAAAAGTCACAAATATAAAGAAAATATTTAGATAATATGAACACTTAGGCATTATTCTCAGAATGAAACTGAATACCTTAATAAAAGTCTTAGAAACAAGGAATAAATAAATACAATTAGGTGTAAATGACCTATGGTGAAGCTATAATATTTCCTCTGTTAATACACTGGCTCATGTTTGACTATTAAATTAGCTGTACTATATTTGTCAAGAGTTTATTTTAGATTTTTAGCATCTATATTCTGGAGGAGTAATTTTCTGTAGTTCAAGCTTTCTTGTTCATTACCATGGCTTTAATACTACCCTTGGAGTAGAAATTGGAAAGACTTTCATCCACATTAATTTCCTGAAAGACCATATGCCGAGTTGGTATTACTCTCTTCTCATATTTTTTTTTATCAGTCACAAGTGAATCCCTCTACACCTGAAGATTTCATTATTTGAATATTTATAACTCATTTAATGACTTTACCAGATGTGGGTTTTCTATTTCTTTCTTGAGCACAAGAGTAGTTTGTACTGCTATTTTCATGCTGCATTTTTCCTTTTGTGGCATCAGTTTACTGTCAAAAGTTTATACAATGAGTTTGGAAGTTATTTTATTTTCTATTTTATGGGTTAGTTTGAATAGAACTAGTATGTAGACAACAATATGCAATGTATTATTTGTTATTACTGTCCTATCGGCTTTTTTTGAAACTCTGTTTTATTGTTATTTTTTAATATTGTTCTCTTTGAAAAAAAGGTTCTAGTTTTTCAAAAGTCTGTTGATCTGTGAGTGCACATAGTCACAGGCTGATTTTTGTTGTTGTGAAAACTTTTACTACTGCTACAATGTAACTCCTAATTATTGATCTACTTAATTTTTTTGTATCCTTTGGTTAACTTTTGTCGGATCTTGTATAAGACTTTGTCTTAACCAATTTCATTTGATTTTGGTATAAAATTAATTGAAATGCACAGAACTAATCATATTTAATCAATAATATGAATACAAATGGAATTGCTCACCGAATCAAGACCAGTTAATGCACCCCAGAATCATATAAGAGTTGTTTTAAAACTTTAATAACAAAAAATATCTCCTTTCCTTAATTACAAGTCTCTATTTATGGCAGGAGATTTAGCTCAGTGGCATACCTGGCAAGCATGAAATCATGAGTTCAATCCCTAGTTCCCCAACCCCCCAAAAAAAGAAGAGGAAAAAATTCTCTATTTATTACTATACTAAAACTTTCTAGATGTTAAACTGTTCTGCTACTTAAAATGAACTTTAGATTGTACATGAGAAGAACATTAGGAAACTTAATATAGAAAAGAAAGTATTATTAGAAGGGTGTAAAAGTGAAGGGGATACCAGAGATTATAAGATAAAATAGTCAAAGGATGTATAGGATCAAAACAGAAATTGCTACCGATGACTCCTAGCTCTTCATTCAGTGCAATGATAATTATCAAGATAATTATCATGAGAGTCAATGTTTTTGCACTAGGACAAAATGTAGAATTATTGTGAAGATGATAATCCCCCAAAACAGATTGTCACTAATAAAATTTCTGCTCCACTACTAATAATCAGGGTACTTGAGAAAATATTTTTTCATTGTGCTAAATTTTTCAATGCAGAAAGTATATATTATGCTCTTTAAGTACCATCTGCAACATAATAAATGTTACATGAAAGTGAATAATAATTTATAAATACAAAAATGACTTTTATTTTCACATCTGTAGAATTATGTGGGTTGGCAAATCCTTTAAATGTAGTACAATGTCAAATAAATTATGCTAAAACAAATTTGCATTATCGGGGCTCTTCCGGTGTCATGGCACCACAGTGCCAGCCAACAGAAGGTAGTGGAGAGGACCCTGGCTGGATGGGCTGCTTTCTGTAACTTCTATAATCTACAGGTTACATTGGAAAGACCCTGCGAGACCCTCAAGCTATGCAATGAAACCTTTGAGAAATAAGTAATAGAAGTTGGAGGACTGAGGACAAGATGGCGGACTGGCACGTAGTAGGAGAGAGTCCCTCTCTGAGAGAGACAGCTCAAATGCCAGAATGAAACACCCTGGAGAGACCCAAACAGAGAGAGATAGACTCTCACAACCCAGAAAAAAACTAAAGTGCAAAAACATGCTTGAATATAAGGTCCTGGGGCTACTATTAGTGAAGATAAGATCAGCGAGCACAGCACCCTCCTTGAGACGCCTGAATTCCGCCCAACCTGAACAAGCGATCCACGCCAAAGCAACTGGCTTGAGCCACCGGAGCATGGAGCTGAACAGCCCTGCCTGCAGCTGGCCGGAATTGGCTCTGCACACGACCCACCCAGATGCACTGTGACTTCCCACTGCAGCCGCGCTGAAGTCAGAGGTCGGCAGTCCAGCAGTTCTCGGGGACACAGTGACTGATGGGAATAAGACGCTCCCACGGGAAAGGGGAAACCACCTGGACAACATGTTGGATTTGGGCAGGACAGCCCTAACTCCATAGGGAAGTGGCTTCAGCTGGTTACTCCCCTTGTCCAGTAGATTGGTGGAATCTGCTTGGACTAGGCCACGCCCCTGGTGGGGACCCAGTTACTTCCCTGAGATCAGTGCACACTGTTGCAGTGAAGGCCTGCAAAAGTTGAATGGCCCAGAAGGGAGGAGCTAGCGTACACTGCCCATGGGTGAACTCTAATCTCTGATAACCTATTGAAGAGGGCTAAATCTCCTAGCCTGAGCCCTCTAGAGGAGCCTTAAACAACAAGAAAAGGGTCTGGGAATTACACTGTATACTTGTATGGAAGGGACCAAAAACATGACGAAAGGGAAAAATAAGAAAACACTCCCAGCCACCAACCCTGAGAACATCGATCCAGGAGAGGTAAATACAAAAGAGACTGAGGGCAGCAAAAATGCAACATCAAATACAGCGTTAGCGGACATAAAGAGATATATTCAAGACCTCATAAGTGGGACCAAAACTGAAATATTAATTCAAATTAAACAAGAGATAAGTAGATTAATAAAAGAAGGGCTGGGCACCTCTTAAGAAGGCACAGACAGAAGAATGGAGGAATACAAATGGAGAGAAAAATTTAATGAAGAATTCAGAAAAAAACTAGAATTTATGAAACAGATTCAAAGGGATTATCAGGAAACTAAAGACTCGATAGAAAGCTGGCAAAACTGTTTGAAAGAAACCAAAGATAGACTATCAAAAATTGAACACAGGCTTGCAATGTGGGGTCATGAAAGGGAAGATCTCTTAAAAATAACAAGGGAGCAGTCAGTAAAGATACAAAGACTGGAAGATGACAAGAGGATCTATAACTTAAGAATAAAGTATGTGAATGAAGAAGCAGGAATCAAACCAGAGAAATTACAAAAGCTATTCACAGTAATTATTAAAGAAAATTTCCCAAGCATAGAAAAAAGAAATGATATGCAGAGGTATGAAGCATACAGAACTCCAGCCACCTACAACCCAAACAGAGATACACCCAGACACATAATAATCAAGATCCCAGAAATTCAGTATAAGAACAGAATATTAAAAGCCATCAGAGAAAAGAAACAGATCACCTATAAAGGAAAACCCGTCAAAATCACAGCAAACTTCTCGATACAGACCATCAGGTTAAGAAGGGCTTGGAGTAATGTAATTCAAGTGCTGAAGGAGAACAATCTCCAGCCCAGATTGGTGTATCCTGCAAAACTCTCTATAGAAATTAATGTTGAAAAAAGATGCTTCCATGACAAAGAGGAGCTAGGAGAATTTGTGACCACCATTCCAACCCTACAAAAAAAACTGAAGGACGTTCTAGGGAGAGAGAACAAGAATACAAGCATTTCAGGAACAGTGGCGGAGAGGCCTCAGTGAATGAGGCAGACAGTGAAGTGGAAGAGAAAAATAGACTATCAATGGCATAAAAATAGAATAGCAGAAATGAGGCAGAGAAGATTGGCTATAATCTCTAGTATAGACGGCCTTGAAATACTAACAGAGAGAAACACAGGCAGAGTAGATCAGGAAATAGTGTCCATTGAGCTGCTCTATATAGGGAGGCAGTGGGACCCAAAACAAGCAGTGCACCCCCGGGAGTGAAAGGGAAGGAATTGTCTAAAAAAGGGAGGCAGAGGATACTGTTAATGGGGTAACAAGATTTAAAATTTACATTATTCTCACCACTCTGCTTGGATGGATTATGTGCTGTTCCAGTTTGTCTACTTATGCTAGACTTGAGGACATGGTCAGCTATCCCAAAAATAAGAGGACATATTACGGTAATCACCCCTAATTTTCCTATCAA